>JAQQZT010000020.1:17382287-17398740 GCA_030068275.1 Clarias platycephalus | reverse complement strand
TGTGTGTGTGTGTGTGTGTGTGTGTGTGTGTGTGTGTGTGTGTGTGTGTGTGTGTGTGTGTGTGTGTGTGTATGAACCTGGCTCATGGGGAACACTCAATAACCCCGTCTTATTACAATTTTGGCTCGTTTCCTTGTGGAACTTCCGAGTTGATTTGGTCAGGCAGAGGAAATAAAGTCAGGCTCAATAACTACTGCGGCAGGTAGAGAGATGGAGGAGGAGGTGATGCCGTCAGAATGAAAGGACAACAGGGATAGTCTCTCTCTCTCTCTCTCTCTCTCTCACAGACACAGACACACACACACACACACACACACACACACACAATGCTGTCTATAATTTTGCTCTAGCATATGATGACTACACATTCCTGCGAGCTCAGATGTAGAAAATGAATCATGTCATTAATATCACATGTTAAGTTTCAAGCTGAGATTTTACTCTCTGTTTTTCAGATAAAGTACAGGTCAAATAAATCTGATATTCCTCATGATAAGGCAACGATCAAGCAGCTAAAGCGCTTAAGATGTTTAAACCTATTTCGAGATAAATTTTAAGCTCATCTACTTGTACATTTCTGTTTATTAAATAAAGTTAAATGATAATGACACTGGAGACTCCTTCCATAAATGTTTGTAAATAAACATCTCCTTAGGCACATTTAAACACATTTTTAATATGTGCCTGTCGGCCAAAGTGTTATTGTGTTGCTATAGAAACAACATTTGTTTTTTGCGGACATCACACAACATTAGATGTTACTGTAAATGGAGAAAAGTACGGCATATCATTCTTTAATCACTAAATAATGACATTTAACGAAGAGAGAATTGTGGTGTTTGAGAAATATTCGAGTGACAATGTGCTGAAAATAGCCAATATTAGTGTAATGAGAGTCACTAAGCCTTATCACATGACTCCATGTAAGTATTTTCCCATAACAGAGAGTTTTTATTATTGGTTTACTGACACTGTATTAGACCTAAATGACTTGAGTAAAAGATGTATAGTCCAGGGTCGAGGGGGGTCGATTCCTGCCTTGGGTATGTGTGCTTGGAGTTTGCTTGTTCCCCCACGCTTGGTGGGTTTCCTCCAGGTACTCCGGTTTCCTCCCACAATTTGCGTTCCCAAATTGCCTGTAGTGTGTGAATGGCATCGGGCTGGCAACTCGACCCCTTAAGTAACTGCCATAGAAACGACAGATTTATCTCCAAGGTGGGGAGAATTTGTTGCCCGATGTGCCGCATGGTTTCTCACCTGCCATGCAGGTTCAATTCCCACCCAATGCCCAAACCCCAGCCATTGGACGAAGTAAAATGGACGGGTTGCGTCGGGAAGAGCATCTGGCGTGAAACCTGTGCCAAGTTGTGTGTGCCGTGGCGACCCCTCAACAGGAGCAGTTAAAAGCCTAACACCAACTTTGGATTATAGTTATTTTATCTAGCTACAGTCATTTCCATTACTCTACACCGCTTTTTGACACAGAGAGAGAGAGAGAGAGAGCGTGAAAACAACTGATCGTTGAGAACAGATGCAGCGACGCTTTAGAGGTTAGGCTAGAGGACATCGTACTGTGTGTCTCATTAAAAGAAAAAAAACCCTGAATTTAAAGTGGAGCTTAGACTCTGGACAGGAAATTCTCATCAGTGCGGTGCAGCTATAAATGGTGACAGGCAATAACAAAGCGGTAGAACAGAGTTACGGTTGGCGTGTGATGGCCTACAGGACGAGACAGAGACTTGTGAAGGGAAGGAAATGAATACTAATGAGAGACACGAGGTAGCGAGATGGTGCGGGTAGCTGGAGGAAACGTTTAGTCAAGGATTTGAGCAGTTAAAAACATGCTCTCATAAAAACAATCAACATGACATCCTCCTTCTGTATGTGGAACCTTAAAACAGAGTGATTTCTTTCAGTAATGTGAGGAAAATGAAAATGTAGAGCCCTTAGTTATCTAATAAACACATCATTAATTTATGTACGGTACCCTTAAACGATGCACAAAGTTTCATAAAACCTTACATGTAGCATCATCCTCTCTTAAACAAAATGTACCTTCATATCTATAGGTCCTTACTGTATATAATGTATACCCTTATATAACCTTCAACAAATTGAATATGTGTACATACAGTGGAACCCTTTGATTACGAGCATAATGCGTTCCGGAAGTGGCTCATATTTCAAAACACTCATAAACCAAAGCGAATTTTCCCATAAGGAAAAATGGAAACTCAAATTATTAGTTGCACAGCCCAAAGAAATAAATACATAAAAATAATTAATACAACATATAAAGTAAAAATAAAACAAATTAACCTGCACTTTACTTTTAAAAAAAAGTAAAAATAAATCCCGACAGATAAGTGTTTTCGTTTATGCGCGCAAGCGCTGTGTGTGTGTGTGTGTGTGTGTGTGTGTGTGTGTGTGTGTGTGTCCAATGACAAAGTGCAGGCTGATACAGACAGAGAGGGAGAAAATGGATCTTTAAACTCTCTAATGAGACTTACTTTTGCTTTACGCGCGCGCACACACGTGTGATAATGAACAGTACACGCACATATCTCCATGTAGTACCCTTTACTGGCAACTTAGGAACCTTAGTTATCCACTGAACCCTTAAAGAATATACTGTATAGTAATAGTAATTAATATTTAGTATACAATATACTATATATTATATATAAAAATTTCAAAGATTCAAATTTCTTTTTTTTTTGTTAGCTACAAAATGCTTTTAATATTTAATAATCTGATAAAATGTTAAAGGTCTATTAAAGTGTATGGAACACAATTTGTGTGTTAACCTATCAGGACGTTTTTTTTTCTTTAAATGGTTCTTGGACTTTTATAATGATGCCTTTCTGATAGAATAAGATTTTGTAGTAGTGTTTATTAGAGAGTAAAAAAAACAAGGCTCGTGAGGTGTTAAAACACAAGTGAACATGCTTCACATGCTTTGCACATCATTAAAAGTACAGTACTGTAGCTATGCTGTGTTGATCTTTAATACATAAAAAATATAGTTTTTTGCAAGCAAAAAAAAAGGAATAAAAACACTTTAGAACACGCTCTTTCAGACAAATCATCAACTCGAGGACAATTACAGTGACTCCACTTCATCACACCATTACGTTGTTGATTATTTTTAACAGCACAACAGATAGTGTGTTGCTCCTCTTACCGATTGTGCACTTTACATAAAAACCCCAAGAAGATTCAGGAAAATAAAAGTCTCCTAGTCAACTGTACTATTTTCTTTGACATTTAAAATCGATATGAACTCAACAACACCGACCGCTTCACATTTTTATCTCAGGGCACGGATAGATTTCCTGTCAAATGCGTAATACTCGTATAGAAGTAAGAAAAAGTCTATATTTACACAACCTTTGTTTTTCTCTACTACATATCAAATCACGCCCTCTCTCCCGTTGTCTTGTTTAGAGTAGCTCTCAGCTCACGATTTCCATGACGCAGGTTTGAGCGCTTGTACGCTTACTAAGTCAAGCAGCATTAAAAATATCTCCTCTTGCAGAGCTATTGTAGCGAAGCGTTGTCCGTCATATCAGCGGATATTTAAAGCTCTCAGCGTGCAGTCATCCCTCCTACAGGGCCATGTGCAACTGCAGCTTGTTTTAATTATTATTATTATTATTATTATTATTATTATTATAAGAATAAATATCATACTGTATAAGAAGTAGAAACTGCCTTGGTTTCATTGTTCATGCCTGAGAAGACTCTCCAGACATCACGTTTCTCAGTACAGACACAGAAGAGATTTCTGACCTGGAATTAGAACTAGAATACAAATTTGATCAAGACTCACTAGGATATTTTACAAATTATGAATGAGAGCACCTTGAAGTTCAAGTCTCCGTCACACCCGGCCAGGTCTCCTTTTGAAGGAGGCAGAAAAAAAATAATTGACAAAATTGTAAAAAAAAAAAAAAAGCACACTGATAGCAGCCTGGAAAGGAAAGTCATCTCAAGGCTTTAGAAGTTTCTGAACTTTGAAAAATTCTTATAAAAACGCAGCAGGATATTACAGTTTGATCATGAAGCATTTGGGCCCTCGAGCTCCAGCCTGATTAACCCAATTTTATGTCATAACTAAAACCCAAATATCAAGACTTTTTCAAATCAGAACTTTATTTATATAGCAAAGTACTTTACAAGGTTAAAATAAAACATGAAAATAAGATAGAAAACCTATATAAAACTGACAGATAAAAGAAAATAATAGGAATAAATAAATATGTAAAAATAAAACCTACAAATTAGGAATAAACTCTATAATAAAACCAGCAGATAAAAAAAAGAATAAATAAATAAAACATAAAACATTAGAAACAAAACTTATAATAAAACTGATGCATAAAAAAGAAACAAATAAATAAAAATTAGGAATAAAACCTATAATATGTGTCTTTGCTCTAGATTTATCGAGGACCAGGTCTGTTATTCATCGTGTATCTGATGGAAGTGAGTTCCACAGTTTTGGTGCAATCACAACAAATGCTCGATCCCCCTAATGCTTACACCTTGACCTGGGCACCTCTAGGCAGCACTGGGCAGAAGACCTTAAGCGTCAGTCTCAATTCTGCATAGTCGGTCAAATAGCCAGTGCAAGCTAATTTAACACCTTAAAAACAAACAATAACATCTTAAAATCCATTCTAAAATGCACTCTGAAAACCAAACGTCTATACTAATCTACCAGGAAGCTAGCAATCAATCTCACACTCCACAACTATTGTAGAATCATGGAAGAGTACTACATCCTGTAGCTGAACGGTTCAAGATTGCAAGAACATCTGTCCTTTTTCCAAAGCATGTTAAGCTGCAGCTGAAGATACAGTGGAACCTCGGATTACGAGTAACGCGGTTTGTGAGTGTTCCGCAAGACGAGCAAAGATTTGTAATAAATTTTGACTTGGAAAACGAGCACATCTTGGTCTACGAGTACCGAGTATCATGTACCACGCATGCGCTTCTTGTTTTGACGCCAAGCGGCACGTGATCACAACTGAGCCAACGGTCCTTGTTAATTTTTCCAATAAAATAGTCTTTCCGTTAATGTGTGTCAAATAAGAGAGGAAGAAGGGTTACCGTGTAAGACGAGAAGAGGGAAAGGGGGGTCTAATTCCTCCTCTCTTACTTCAGCTTCACACCCATTACATAAACACACACACACACACACACAGCGCCTGCGCGCACAAACGGAAACACTTATTTGTCGGGATTTATTTTTACTTTTTTTTTTTTTTATGTAAAGTGCAGGTTAATTTGTTTTATTCTTACTTTATATTTTGCATTAATTATTTTTATGTATTTATTTTTTGGGGCTGTGGAACGAATCATTTGAGTTTCCATTATTTCATATGGGAAATTTCGATTTGGTTTACGAGTGTTTTGGAATACAAGCCCGCGTCTGGAACGCTGTGCTTTGATAAGCTTACAGACATCAGCAGAGCCACCATCAAACACACAACCAACGAGTGTGTCAGAAAGTTCTTGGTTTATTAACAGCAAAGACATATTTTCGCAAAAACCTTGTTTCATGTTCATCTGTTACTGAAAAGAATATAAACCATGTTTAACATGCTCTGATGAAATCCTGGAGATCAAACAGAAGAGATCAACGAGAAAGAGAGAGAGAGAGAGAGAGAGAGAGAGAGAGAGAACCTGGAAGAGTTAACACATTAATATCAGATCCAAGGGGAAGATAGAAGTTAACTCATTTTATATCAGAAAACACTAACCCCTCTCACTTCAGACTCTAACCAAGATTCAAAGAAATGCACTAGAGATTTGTTACAGAGAAGAACAGGATAAAGCCTGTTAAAATGAAAGTGCTTACTGTAGCTCAGTGCTGGGATTGAAACCATTAGCCCTGGCCTTTGATTTAATGTACGTAATTGCAGTTTGGTGGGGGAGACATTTCAGAAACTAATTTGCATTTACTTCCTTGCATTATTGTGATAATGTGTGAAAAGTGCCCAATTCTAATTCTACAGGTTCTCCAGTCTTCATTAGCTGCAGTTACATGGGCAATATTTATTCAATCTCATGGAACTGATTCTGATTAGAGACTCCAACTTAACCATCTACATGAACTCTGGTCTATTAAGGTGTGTGTTTATATGCGCAAAGCTTCCAAATTAATTAGAATGTAACTTTTTTTTCCACGTGTGTTAAGTGGTTCTGCAAAAATGTGACAAAATAATAATAATAATAATTAGAAGAAGAAGATTGTTTATATTTCAACTTTGAGAAAATTCAACTTATTTTGTAGAAGAAGAAGAACAAAATGTAATTGCATCGTGTCACTGTTACAATATTTGGCTTTCCATTGTTCTTACTAATTAAACAGCTTATAAACACATCGTGCTGTAGAAAGTTTTTAAAAGGAAAAGAGTGTAAGAGGACCTTTAGAGCTCATCAACAACATTAAACATCTCTCTCAGAAACTCGTCACATCACCATGTTGGGCAAACACAAGCTGAAAGAATATATTTATTCCAGCAAGAGCGAAACGTATTCATATTAAGTGCTTACATGGCTCATATTTACCGACTGGTTTGGGTCTGTTCCAGTCGAGGTGGTCACATGATGCTTTTTTATTCTGATTAGGCTATTATTAGTGGAATATTAAGGTAAATATAGTCATTAATGACAGGAAAATGGCTGGTCAACTTTCTCCATAGAGACATCTACAGACTGTCCAGGTCAAAAACAAGGGAATACCACCAACCAAAGGTGACCTGAATCTGGAATGAAAGAGAATAAAGAAATCACCTTAACTGTTGTTTGGCGTTTATGGTGCGCTGGCATTTAGCAAACGATAATGCTAAATTTGTGCTAATGAGCAATAGCCCAGAGAGGCTCCCTATGGTTCGGCTGTGACATCTCCATGATGAGGGTTAATTACATTTCAGCCCCGCTTCCTGGCCATTTCAAACGAAGGCCTCCTGGGTTCCGACATCGACACACTGACACTTAAGAGCGAGTAAAAAGCGTCTCTGTGGATTAACGCGCCCTGCGCCAGGGCCGAGGTGACAGAAAGCCAATTACAGCCAACCTTAACCATCATTAAGAAAATCATCCATCCGATAATGAAGACAGGAACGCGGTTATGAAGGAAACCACTTCAGGCTTCAGGTGTATCCTGGTATTATTTATATTTATTCGTTTATTGCTTTCCTCAAACATTTATTTTTTTTAAACTAGATTTTTAATTTTGGTTAACCAGGAGTTATATTTAAATTTAAATCACTATAGGATTTTTTTCTTCTGAAAAATTCTGTGTAAAATAAAAACTGAATTAAAATATTAATATCTAAAACCTTTTTTTATTTATTTTAAAGACTATATACACTATACGGAAAAAAGTATTTGGCCAAACCTGTTAATTATTGAATTCAGGTGTTTCAATCAGGCCCCAGTGAAGGACAATCTTAATGACTACTAAGGCAAGGACTATAAAGACATGGTTTGATTGTTCTGTTCTGTTCACACAACTCAATGTTCTATGTTTAATGTTCAAGTGCAATATCTGATTATAATACACTCAAGTGCAATATCTGATTTTTTTTTATTATTTTTTTTCCCCCTAATTTAACTTTCTCTTGCTTCCCGGTAAATTAATCTGAGCAACTGTATAAACAAGAGCAATTTCCTCTGGGATTAATAAAGTTCTTTGAATCTTGAATCTTGACTGGCCCGAACACAGAGCCCTGATCTCAACCCCATCGAGCTCCCCCAACTGGAACGGAGATTGCGAGCCAGACCTTCTCGTCCAACATGAGTGCCTGACCTCATAAACGCTCTACAGAATGAATGGACACGAATTCACACAGAAACACTCCAACATCTTGTGGACGGCCTTCAAAGGTGAGTGGAAGGTGTTAGTTATAGCTGCAGAATGGGATACATATTGAAGAATATGTATTTCAATACAATGTCACAGCAGGTTTGGCCAAATACTTTTGTCTATAAAGTGTACATCACGAACATAGCGAGGTCCCGGATTTATGTGCTGTGTCCAGTAAAATCTTAAATGTTCATAAAGTGAGTTAATACGAGGTAATTAAGAATGTTATAAAATCAGGGCTTAACAAGCAGATTAAAAAATAAATAAATTCCCAGTTTAGTGTTGAATAAACTGATTCTATTACAGGAGTAATGATTGAGACTTTCAGGATTTTACACACCATAATTGTATGATTTTACTCATTGCATACTCATACTTTTCCATCTAAAAAGCCTCGTTTCAGCACACAGTCAGCATATTCTCCCTTTCCTTAAAAATACAGTGAATTTGACTTTTTAGTCTGCTTCCAATAACATGGTCAAACACCAAAATCAGAGGAACTCCGACACGGATATTCCTCTCATCTGCTTTTATTAAATGGATCTAAAAACTTTATGCTTTTTTTTTTTATACATTTATACCATTTAGCAGGTTAACTAAGAATGGTTCTATTTGTAGAACATCACCTGCAACGAGCATGCTGTAACCATAGCAACCAGTTGGTTGTTTATTTTATTTGCAGCTTTAAGACACGATGGTTTGTAGCTACAGTTAGTCTCATTTTTGCATCATGTACATAGACATGTTATGATTATTGGTTACTCTTGTGAAATAATCTTTTTTATAAATCTCTCCATATTCGGTAATGAGCGTGTTTTAATTTATTTATTTTGCTAGCACTGAAATTTGTACTGTCCTGAAAAAAAAAAACAAGAAAGCCAATGTCTGCATTTTCACTGTGCTTCCTGTGTGACTACATGAGTAAGATTATAAAGTGTGTGTGAGTCCATCCTTACAGGAGTATTTGATTTTGACTTGGGAAAATAAATGACTGTCCTGAGTTTACAGATCTGAGGGAACAAGCTATGACATTGCCAGTAAGAAAGCACTGTGCTCCAGGGTGAATTCATCAGTCAGACATAAGAAAGGACAAAGTGGGACAAAGAGGTTTTTTAAACTCATGTGTAACACATGACAGCCAGCAGCATGAAGCTCACTTTGAATCTGCTGTAAGTATTTTCTCTATGGCTGCATGATATTAGTAGTGAATGCTAGATTCTTTCATGGACTTACACACACTTGGTTGCTCTCTTACTTCTGTTCATTTTTCCAATGTTCCAGTGTAATGCTTTATCCTCTTAACTGAGTATAACGATGCAAATAAGGGGCAACCCTTGGTTCTGAAAAATGAGTCCAAATTTCCACAATGTGTAGTTCCTCGAATGACCACTAGGTCACTAGTTCCAAAAGTGAGTCAATCCCCATAGACCTCCAGGTCCACAATTATGATAAAAATGTCTAACGCCTGGTACAATAAATTGGTCCAGTAACTGATGAATGATTTTGTTTTATATAACACATCAATATGTGTTATATAAAACATAAAATTATTCATAATTAAACCAGTGTATTAACTTACCATAAGAAATGTAGAAGTTGATGTGTAGGGTATGGACAACAGGGGCAATGCTGGCTCAAACAGTTATGTATAGGTACTGATCAGCAGGTTGATGGTTCAAGCCCAAGTTACCATTATTGAGCACTAGGGCCAACAAAACTGAAAGAACTGAAGAGAAGCAAAAGCAAATAGGACCGATTAGTGAGACTTGTGGGACGCCATCGATTGGGAGTCGTTTCCATGACACCTCTTCCGAGCAATTAGAGATGCATCGAACTTTCTATTAAACATGTTAAGCCCGAATGTTTTTAATATTTTTCTATATTGTAATAAAATGTTGGAATTCTGATAATAATAATTTTGTCATGATAGTTTGGTGTCATTAATTGAAACTGAGATACACTCAGATTTCTGGCATTTCGAGTTGTCCGATGCCAATCAAATCCTGGATCTGAATTTTTCTCACAATTCTGAACCTAACATCACTGACAAAAGCATCTACTAGTTTCATAGGTTATAAACTGCCACAGCTCCTCACATCTTCAATTTCCACTCTGGCCTCACAGCTATCGACGACTATCTTCATATGGATAATCCAGAGAGGGCACATCTGCATGGTTTCACTCTCCTCTTACCTTTATAATGAAGGAAGCTTCAGATGAAAAAACCTCTCTTTCACTAATGTACCACATAAATGTTTTAACCCCTTGAATTCCCAGGAGTTGTTTGATGAGTCAAAATATTTCCCATTCTCATAACTCCACCCACTTCCTGTCAGTTTCTGAATAATGCATAGTATTTACCTGGATAATCTCTTTTAGAAGATTCGATCCAAGTCTTAAGTTGACTTTTTGTTTTAGAGTCACACCTGAAATGTGTGCTAAAGGTAGTCTAGGTGTTGTTGTTTTTTATTTTAAGCACATCTAGGATTTCAGTCTTCATCTTCAGTGAGTGAGTCTTTCCACACACATGCACATACCAGCAGAGAAATTTGTCCATGTGTAAAACCAACAGATTTAGGTCAGTGTGGGGGGAAAAAAAAATATCCCACAGACTTGTCAGCTCTCCAGCCACAGGATGTTGGGTCCTGATTAGACAAATAAGTGCTTACTAAGACGTCCACCCAATACCAGCAGACCGACGGCCTGATGATGATGATGATGATGATGATGATGACAAGGAGCAAGACAATGGGGGAAGGGGGCCTCCATAGCAACAGCACTGATGTGAAACTTTATCACGCTGACGTGATGCCGATATAACCCAATAACCCATAAGGATGCTCAGTTAACTGTTAAATGTCATGTGCTACATTATAGCAATGCAGTAAAGCAAAAACCAAAGAGCTGCAAAGCAACTCCAGAATTATTGGCACCTACATTACCAAAATATGATCACTTAGTAAATGGTTTTCTTATCAGAGCGTAGTTTGTTAAAGGATAGTGTTTGTGTGCAATGTTAGTTGTGTTGATATAATTTGCCCTTTCTGGTGCTGATTGTAATGCATGTGGGTGTTTTTAATTATAGTCTCTTTTTGAAATGTTAGCCATGCATTAAAAGTAAAAGAATGTGTTAGCTTGAGATAAATATTATGAAGTATTATGAAGTCACCAATCACTGATGACCGCTGTTCAACAACCAAATTCTAATTTACATTTTTCCTAACAACCTAGCAAATCACTGATCACTGTTGTTTCCATCAACCAATCCCTGATCACAATTGATCCAAGCACCAATGACCACTGTTCCCAGTGACCAATCACTGATCTACAGTACCTTGTTTCAAAGAACCAGTCACTGATCAACTTAGTTTCAAAGAAACAATCACTCATTACCATTGTTTTGTAGAACCTATCACTGATCAACATTGTATCAAAGAACCAATCACAAATCAGCATTGTCTCTAA
This sequence comes from Clarias platycephalus, assembly GCA_030068275.1. NCBI lineage: Eukaryota > Metazoa > Chordata > Actinopteri > Siluriformes > Clariidae > Clarias > Clarias platycephalus. The sequence goes on along the minus strand of JAQQZT010000020.1, from coordinate 17,387,396 downwards.
TGACCAATCATTGATCACAGTTGTTCCCATCACCAATCGCTGATTACCATTGCTTCTAAGAAAGTCATTGATGAACACTGTTCCAAATGGCCAACAAATGCATATGTTTATAACTATTCATGAACATGCAAATTGGTCTTTTGCCTCCATTTGGCAACTTTCACATACTTTAGGAGAATGCATTAATCTTCTTTTGAATGAAAATCGTTAGCATGACTGATTGGGTACAAGCCATGCTGTTGGACTAAATACAAGAAAATGTGATGGAAATATTCAGTACAGTACCAGTGCCACAGGATTGCTGCGACACATGAGGCAGATGTTATACATCCATATGTCTGATTGGCTAAACTGTGTTCAGTGGTTTGTGAATAGAGCACATATTAGCGCGGACGGGGAGAGTGTATTTGATGGTTGGGTTTTATGGCTCCACCGCTGAGAGGCTATTTGTGAGCAGTGTGCATCTCACTCTCAATCTAAAGCCGAGAATGTTCACACCGTTCAGCAGGCCGGAGCTTCTCATAAAATTGGAGGCCATAAAGCTATAATAACCCACTCAGCTCTGTCTAGACCCCCTCCCTGCCCTTGCATTCCCTGGCTATGTGTCATGTTGTATAGGAATGCTGGGGTAATTTAGTGTAATTAAAAGCCCATTAGAGGAATAAGGAGCACGAAGACATGGAGTGCTGACAAAATGACACTCATGATTTCTAAAGGAATTGCTGCATGGCCATTTTTAATTATCTCTGAGATACCAAACATTCCCACTCTTGGTACTTTGAAGCAGTTCGGTCCCATCCAGTCGTAAAATGTCTAATAGGTTCCATCAGATATATGGTGACTCGTTCATCGTCACGGTGACGCAATATGGAAGAATGATCAGACTTTTCCCTCCCTTTAAAATATTGATTAAAATGCATTTCCCTTTATCACTGTCTATGTATAATTCATTAACCAAGTTCCTGAGTTCGGTGGTTCTTTTTTTCGGTTTTGTGTCCAGCTGTGACAATCAAACATTTTACCACTCCTCCTTCTGGACTCCTAAATCTACTAGTTTAACACACTATATGACATTTTACTTGACCACACTGTCAGGTTTATTTTTATATAATTAGCTACTTGCTTAGCCATAGAGTGGAACGCCTGATTCTTGTAAATCGACGCGAACTTGCGGTATGAACCATATACACAATGATTCACCAGCACAACTTACACATTACAGGAAATCGGCTGAGAGTTATTGCCAGGCCGGCGTTCAGGCCGTGAAGCTGGCAGTCCTATCATGGCTCCGGTGTACTGAGAAAACTTTCGACTTTGATTTATTTTAAATTGAGAAAGTAGGCAAAAACTTCCAGACTTTCAGGTAGGCAAAAACTTGCATTATTATTATTATTATTATTATTATTATTATTATTACTAACCTATTTTTTCATCAATTAAAAAAATTATATGAACATGGCAAGCTGAACTTAATCTAAGGGTGACATGAGAGATCATAACATATCTATTCATAAGTCATTCAGTTTTCTTCAGTGCATCTATCAAACATTCAATGACTTATTTATTATAGATTTAAGGCATTTAAACTCATTTTAAATTATTATTATTATTATTATTATAAAGATTTATGCATCAGTCTCCTTACTTACTAAATGTCAACACTGAAAATCTGGAATCTATTGAGTGCTAAACTGTATGCCAAGATCAATCCCAAGTGTTAATATCAATTCCCAAGTTCTGTAGGCCACCAGCAAGAACAGGCTTTATATAAGAGTAGTAAAAGTAAAATAAAAAGCACAAAGAGAAGTTTCATATGAATAAAGTCACTCTCACTCATGGAAAGCCTGGAGTTAATCCCACGGGACTCGGGGCACGACACTTTGGACAGGGTGCCAATCCATGACAGGACACACAAGCCTAATTAGCCTAATCTGCATGTCTTTGGACTGTTGGAGGAAACTGGAGTACCCAAAGGAAACTCCCAAGTGCAGGGAGAACATGCAAACTCCATGCACACACACAGATCTGAAGCATGACTCAAACTGCTAACCACTGCACTGTCGTGCCGCCTCGTACAGATAAATATGGAGGTTAAATAGCACTCGAGGATAAATCCACTGCACGGTTTCTCTTTTATTCCGAGCGACTAGTTCGGCTTGGGAATTGCCTGGATAAAGTGTGACAGGTTGAATGACAGATGCTCAGACTGCTGTGAAACATGAATAAATCTGCATGTGTTCTGAGGTGGGCTTAGACACAACCCGAGACCCGAGACTGTCCGTTATCCACAGAGTGCTCCGCTTTTCTTCTCTCCTGTGCTTTCCTCTCCTCTCCTCCTCCCTCCAGCTTTGACGTTTTTATTGCATTAACACTGCTATCCGCTTTAATGCCTCTTCTTTTCCTCCTTGCTGAATTCCACAAAGAAAAACAATCACTTGCTGAACAGCCCTGCAGTTTTTCCCCCCCCTCATTCCTTATTAGAGAGTACATGATAATTCAAATTAATGGTGCGTAAAAGTTCCATTTGGGAAAGCACAAAAGATCGTGCTTCGTCCATGCCAAAAAAAAAAAGAAAAAAAGAAAGGAAATAAAGATTGAAAAAGGCCATTTTTAGTGTACTGTAGCCTCCAGTGAGAGCTTCTGCTGGTGCTGCAACTCATGTTTTCCTGGAAATGTTTTCAGCACAGCGATCGTGGAGATTACTGTGTTTACAATGAGACAACGAGCAGAAGGAAATGATGAGCCGGGTAAAAAAAAAAAGCAGACATGACTTCACAAGAGTGGAGTTAGACAACAGAGAGCGTAAACAACCCGCGCTTTTAAGTGAAGCTTTAAAATGGCAAATTATAAGGACGAGACTACAGAGTCGAATTCTGGATTCTGATTGGTCAGAATGAGGTAGTGTTGATTAATTATCTATAACAGAAGCTCTATCCGTAGACAGTGGTATTAACAGCTCATACACATTGATCATGGATGATATGGTGATGTTTTCTGAGATAAGATGCTTATTTCACATTCGTGGAAGGAGTCTCCAGCTTTGTCACAGTCAAGACAACAGGGCCGTTTTTACTGCAACAGAGAAAGAAACAGTTTATCTAGAGGATCTGTTTTCCAGCCCGAAAAAATAAAACAAATGCTGTTATTATATTTGGGCTTGTTATATGAGGGCTCAGGGCAGTACAGCGCACACAGCTTTATTACCACCGGTCCTGCCGAGAGGTGTGCAAGCACTTCAAAGGAAATGACAGCTCAATTTAGCACCACGGTCAGTACCTGAGCTGCACCTCGGCTCTCAGGAGCGGGAAAATTATAGCACTGACTTGAGTGTTTGTGGCTAAAAGTCAGACGTTGCATCAGGATATTGCCCGAGGTCTCAGCTGTTCACTTCAACATCTCCTGTTTGTCAGGTACTGAGATGTGGAGTCCTTAATCTGATCATTACACATCAAGTCTGGATAAATGTACTGAAATTCTCAAATTCATAAATGTCTCGACCAAGTCCAAATAACAGCGAGACAAAGTCAAAATTGTAAAAAAATAAAATAAAATCAGTAAAATCCTTTCAAGACCAAGCTTTTACTTTATATCTTGTATGTCATGTCCATTCAAAGTAGCTGTGTCGGTTAAATATGACAGGGAAAGAACATCAAGGCAGACAAAATATAAAGCAGCTAAATGTATTTTTGCACTGTACTGTCTTGAAAGTCTTTCAGGTACTGACCAGAACCTCCTTCTGGGTCCTGTCAAACATCCTCTTGATCCTGTTCTAAACATCCTCCCTGGTCCTGCCCTGGACCTCCTCCTGGTATGATACTAAATTCCCTCCAGTGTCCTGTCCTGAATCTCGTTCTGGTTGTGTCTCAAAACTTCCTCCTGGTCCTGCTCTGAACCTTCTCTAGGGTCCTGTCATGAACCCCCTCCTGGTACCTTCCTGAATCTCCAACTGGGTTCTGTCCAGAAACATCCTCCTAGTCCGGTCTTAAGCATCTTCCTGGGTGCTGTCTTGAACCTTCTCCAGGGTCCTGTCATGACCCTCCTCCTGGTATGATACTAAATTCCTTCAAGGGTCTTGTCATGAACCCCCTTCTAATATCATGCTGAATCCCCTCTAGGGTCCTGGCCTGAACTTCCTTCTGGTAACATACTGAACCTCCTCCCAGTTGTGTCTCAAAACTTCCTCCTGGTCCTGCTCTGAACCTCCTCCAGGGTCCTGTCCTGAACCTCCTTCTGGTAACATCCTGGCTTCATCCTGTCTCAAAAATTCCTTATGGCCATGTTCCAAAACTTTCTCATGGTCGTGTCCTCCTAAAACTTGCTTGTGATCCTGACCAGAACCTCCTCCAGGTACCAACCTGAAACTCCTGCAGGGCCCTGTCCTGAACATCCTCCTGCTCCTGTCTTAAAAGTCCTATGGTCTAGTCATGAACCTTCTCATGGTGCTGCCCTACACATCCTCCTGGTGGTGTCCTGATCCCTTTTCTGGTTCTGTCCTGAAACACCTCCTGGTGCGGTCTTAAGCCCCCTCCCGGGTATGTCCTAAACACCTCTGGGTCATGTTCTCATATACTGTGGTGTCTGGTATAAATTCCTCCAATTGCAGCTCAAGAGTGTCAGCTCATCCACACAATTTATAATAACATTAAATAACACTTCTGCTGGTGTTATACACAAAGTTTCATTCCTTGCTTCATGTTTCATTCATACTGCTGCTGTCATACACACGGCATTTTTTAAAAACCCTTTTATGGCTTTATATTTTTTTTATACATATTTCTCAGTAGACCATTACACTTTGCACATTCTGTGTAATTTATATATTTCATATATTTCTATTTTAATAACATTTTATTGTCACTTTGTTAATCTGTTCATTTGTTCTTTTGTTTATTGGATTCTTCATTTTCAAGTTTACATTCTTATTTCAAATCTGTATTTTGGAAATTCTATTTTTAGTTAAAATTCTTACTTTCTATCCTATCTTTCCTTTTTAGGTCACAGACAGTCATAGAAGTTAGTGAGTTTGAATCACTTTTAGTGACTCGGTTCTTTGAATCTCGTTCATCAAAATGAACGAATCTTTTTTTGAGTCATTTAGTTCATTTCGTT
>JAQQZT010000020.1:17354647-17369298 GCA_030068275.1 Clarias platycephalus | reverse complement strand
ACACACACACACACACACACACACACACACACACACACACACACACACACACACACACACACACACACACACCTATGCCAATCTCCAGGACTTAAATATCTCCATAAATATCTCAAAACATCAGAAATCTCTTAAAATAATAACACTACTGTATAATTGTGGTGAAGTTCTTTCATTTTAACGATGAATTCACACCTTCAACTCACAAAATCATAAACAGCATTCATTCACACCTCACCTATTAACACACTCCTGTCACACACTTTTAACAGACTTATCAGATTCTGTTCCATTTCTCAGCCCTATCGTCAACTCAATTCTTCCAGAAGTTTCTAGGGGCCTGAACCCCGTCAGCCGTGTCAAGAAACTAAACTCTAACTTTAAACCGCACTACAGAAGAGAGCAACTCATTCCTCGCACACATACGGCACTCAGAACATTTTAATTTACAGCATTTGGCAGACGCCCTTATCCAGAGTGACAGCTCATCATACACTTGAGCAGTTGAGGGTTAAGGCCACATGTTACGTTGAGAGTTAAGGGCCTTGCTCAAGGGCCCAACAGTGGCAACCTGGTGGTTGTGGGGTTTGAACCTGGGCAACCACCAAGCCGTAGTCCAATGCCTTAACCAGTGAGCTACCGCTGAAACAAAAAAAAAAACATGTAAATGGTTCTTTTGACTGCTGTTGTGACCCCCGTGATAGGAGCAGCCCAAAAAAAGTTTACATGTTTAAAAGGGTCAGGGGTGGCTTATTGGTTAAGGCATTGGACTATGGCCCGCGGTGTGTTTGGGGACCGTGATTGAGACTGACTGTGTCCTCACTTCTTAATAAGCTTGAGGGTTTTCTGAGTAGGCGAAAGCTGAAATAAGAAATCATTGAGATAATCAGGAACACAGACTTCACCGAATTCACCAGACGCTAAGAAGCACACACACTCCTGCTTCCCTGCATCAGTAGTTAAGTAAGGAATAAAACACTCCATGTCATGCTGTAACGGGAAACTAATCAATAACAGAGCGGTGTGATGGAGCTGAGTAACTATCACCAAGTGGAAGCGGCGAATTCATCAGAGTGTGTTGCGTCACCCCAAATGGTCCTTCAAAAAGTCCTTCAAAAAGAACCTTAAGACCTCGCCTCCGAGACAGATTAAATTCGTACACCAAGGTACGGTTGTCATTGTTTTTATTTCTGTTACTTTTTATTCATAACGCATGTATTTGTGATTTAAAACAGCTGACACCTTCGCAGCTTCTCGGGACCTCGTCTCCTGCGATCGAGAGAATATAGACTCAGCACCGAGCTCTTCCTCCACCCTGCCATGTGACCCAGCAGGAGCAGCGCTCGCTTTATTACCCTCCTCATTTTATTGTCATATCGAATGAGTTTGGCGCGACTCCTTTTTTCTCTTCGAGCCGGTGTGCCTTCCAGGGCCGAGCGCCAAAAACGGGCATCGCGGCGGCACAGCGGGTAGTCATTAATTAGAACAGAAAAAACGGAGTGATAACAGAGCTGCAGAAATAATGAAGTACACGACCAAGAAATGTAAGTTTCCGCCCACCTGCTTCATCATTAATATGTACAATTAAACAAATAGTCTTCATAGGCTGTAATTTTTTTTCAACTTACAGTCACAGTTAAATGTGACCTCCAGTCCAACCAGTTAGCTGACTATACAGTACAGTATCATTCACCAGCACCACTTGCATGTTACAGGAACTCGACTGGGAGTTATTGCCACGTCCCCCATACAGTCCTGACCTCACTCCAAGACATTTCCACATGTTTGGGGGATTAAAGGAGTTCCTGGGAGGCCAGCTTTCCAGACGTGAATCAGGCAGGCAGTCCGATCATGGCTATGGTTAACCACATTAATGGTGTCCAAGCTCTAGTGAAACACTGGATTAAGTGCATTAGTGTAGCAGGAGATTATATAGAGAAACAAAGGGAGTTTTTACTCTCCTAACTGTGTTCTGTTATTCTGCACAATCGAAAGTCCTGGTTTAACTTGAACACTCTCGTTGTTTCACTTAAATTTGTCCACAGACAGCAGAACTTGTTAAAAATTTCACAGCCTCTTCCTGCACGATTACTTTTTTCTTTTGTTTTAAATGAGTGTCGGTGGATGAGAGTGAGAAAAAAATAGCATGAAAGCATGAAAGCGGTCCAAATTACAGCACAATTTAAAAGGTTAAAAACATTCCACTGGAAGAGCATGTGGGGTCGAGAGGTCCAGCTTCTACATGGATTTAATCAGGGATCGCATGCCTCAGCGCTCACTACACTACTAGACTAAAGAGAACACAGACTTTTCTTTCTTTCAGGCTTCTGGGTAAAAAAATTTTTTTATAATAAATCAGAGTAAAGCCCGAGCTCATTTGATACTCAGAAACCTGACAGCATTCAGACCGTTCCCAAGCTTTCTGACTGCACCGACATGCCGCGCCACATAGGCAGGATTTGATGGTTTAGCTGATAGATACGCCATATCCATCCAGGCATATGTGGGATTTCCAAAGCTGCACCCCTTGAGATTTCTGCATGTTAACCCATATATACACCGTCTACCCTAAATCAGATTCCTCTCTGCTTTGTTTAAATTATCATTATTATTCATTAGCCAATTCCTAAATAGCTAGCTAACTAACGAACACTAGCCGACCTCCTGCTACTTAAACAGGAAGGAAAGTGAATGCATGATGTTTTAGTGTAAGTATGTACTAGCTAGTTAGCTACCGGCTGCTGTTAGCTAGTTACTAGTGGAATTTTGCAACAAAATTATAAATGCTTTTCTTTTGCACCTCCTGGACCAGGTTTAGCTCCTACTTTAATTCCTCTGTGAAACTATAGTTAATTCATTATCATTGCAAACGCACATCGATTAAGTCTGCCACTACATAGAAGGTTGCATTTTGCTAGCTAATTAGCACGGCTATTATCTTTGCTAGCTCCAAGAAGCAGAAAATGTGATTGCTTTTTATAATAATAATAATAATAATAATAATAATAATAATAATAATAATTATTATTATTATTATTATTATTATTATTATTATTATTAGGGGTTAGTTTTATGCCTTAATTAATGGGAAATTTCATCACAAGAATTGGTTTGATTTTTTTTATTTGCATATTATTTTCTCATTTCTATAATGTTTGTACAGTATAATGAGCTGTTTGAACTTGTAAGATATTTGTAAATATATATAGTATATAATATATAGTTTTCCATAGCATGTACATATTATTATAAATAATATTATTTGCTACACGCAAAACCAGTTTACATTACAATTTGTGGGAAGAAATAATCATAATGTATCTATTAGTTATCGCAGGCTGATTCGCCTTTAATTTGTGTTTCTGAAAAAAGGTGTAATTTTGCGGTGCAGTGGCACCAGGGTGCCTTAGGGCAACTTGCCCTGGGTCAACTCCCCTTTAGCACTTAATAAATAAATAAATAATAAATAAATAAATAGCCTTTTCCCCTTATCTTTGCTAAAGTCATGAAATGAAACACAGGATATGAAAGTACAAATTACTATACGTACTAAAAGTATTATGTGAGATTTACTTTTTTTTTATTATTATTTCGACAAGAATCAGGACATTACCCTGGAGTCAACACTAAACTATTTCACCTCGGGGTGTGTGAACTGGTTATATATTATTCTTAACAGAAGAATGTGTAACCATACAGTACGGTATATATCCAGAGTTTTCCAAATGAACCGGGGGGTTTACTCGGTAGTGTAGAGTGAGTTAGATGTGTACTGTACACGCTGTGATGTCACTTAGCCGCATCGCTTCTGTATCTTACAGGATAGTCGGCTACCTTACAAACAACACAAAAAAAATTAAGAAGTGTGACGACCACCATGTGCTTCCTCCCAGAGCCACAAACATTGGAGACGTCCAAAGACGTTTTATTAAATGACTTCATGTGAAGCCTCCTTAATAACACGACCCTGTTAATGAGCCGTTGCATTAGAAACAGAGCGAGCATGTTCATACAGGCCAAACTAATAAACACCTTCCGACCAATCAGAGTCCAGAATTCAGGAGCGGTGTGATATATACATGTAAATAACAGATCATGTGTGTGTGTGTGTGTGTGTGTGGGCTGTGCATCTAAAGTTTAGCTTACAGACTTGAAGCAAAGTGTTGAGTGCTTATTTAAACGCTTCATTACTCTTCCTCGAAATGGTTCACTCCGTCTCAGAGCACTAATGAGTCATAACGCTCATCCGAGCTCCAGTCCACTCAGCATGCACAAGACGCTGTGGGGTGTCTCTTTAATTCCGTGATTATTACGATCATTATTCAGTGATCAATGTCTATGATTAATTAGTGTATTTTTAGACATTTTTTAATTGATTGCGGGGAAACACTTTTCTCCAAAGGGAGGTTATCACATTTATAATCTTTCTGAAGACGGTAGACGCTTTCACGTGTAATAGAGATGACACTTCTTTTAGCTCATCGTGACGCGTCTGGCGGTCAGTTAAAGAGCAAACAGTCAGATGAGAAGTGCAAATGAACCCTCGTGAAACTTATTGAATAGTGAGCGATGGAAACGAGTGTGATTTTAATGCGTATAATTGTCTCTGTAGACTCGGAGACAAGGAGAAGGAGCATATGTCTAGAGGTAGCGGTAACCATGGTAACCATGTGGAAAATAAGCATAGTGAACAGTTTAACCAGGAGGCGTGGAGGTGGGGAGAGGTTTGACGTGAAGTGTTCTTTTCTTTCACTTTTAACTTTAATTCGATCCACAAGGTGCAGCAGAACGACACAAAAAACATTCATCTTAAATTTTAGGTCATTGAGCGACTTTTTACTTTCAGGCATTTTACTTTTACTTCAATGGATGTGTACGAGAAGAAAGGAAGTGGATGTGACTCGGTACTCAGTGCTTGCAGAAGTGAAGTGATCTCTCTCTCTCACAATCTCATGACATTCTGCATGCAGTATCTTTATATACACTTTACTGACCACGCCCACTAATACTTATAGCTCAGGCGCTCTCACACTACAAGCACCCAGGCATGTCATCTATTGCATAAAATATACACTCAGTGTTTTTAAAAGCTATCCCCCAAATTTAGGATTATTGTCGTCTTGCTATTGATTCACATTCGTTTAAAACCGACTGTTTCGTCCTGGAACGTACTGTAGCAGGATTCGTGGTTTAACGCGGGTACGATGTCACACTGCTACTTGTGTGAGCTTTGTTTTTCTGTAGTTAGTCATATAGTCTGCGTGTTCTCACTCCACTCTTGTTCTCTAATCAATTATACAGTAGGTGATATTATTATACTGTATACAGTATTAATATATATTTATTTATCTACAGTATAGTGGTGTGACCCTGTTTATTGCTGCTTTTTTTGTGTGTGAGGGTATTACTGTAGTTAAAAAAAAGTTTTAAAAGTTTTAAAAGGATCAAATTATTTTACCTTATTAAGCAGATAAAATATTAAACTTATTGGAGTTGGGTTAAGAAACGTTGAGGATGAAATTTGTCCAAAATAAAATCACGAATAGCGATCACTTAAACTTCTGGTGAAGTCACAGAGTTAAAAATGGCCAGTAGCAATCTGACCCATGATTAATAGTGAAAGTAAGAGCATTTCCATACACACACAAACAATAGGATTGGGACTAAACACCTGTGTGTCCATAAGAGAACCTCAGAAACCCCCAAAAAATGATTGGACTTTGGAGCGATAAAAAAAAAAAAAAAAAGTCATGTGACCTGATGAGTCCAGACTGACCCTATCCCAGAGTGATGGGCGTGTCAGGGTAAGAGGGGAAGCGGATGAAGCGATGCTCCATCATACATAGTGTCTACTGTACAGCCTCTGGAGACAGTGTTATGATCTGGGGTTGATCAGTCATTCAGGTCGAGACTCAGTAACGTTATGGGGCAATAAAATGAAGTCAGCTGACGACCTGAATGTACTGAATCACCAGGTTAGCACATCTATGGAGGGTTTCTTTTCCCCTGATGGTATGAGTATATTCAATAGATACAAGCCTTCCACAAACATATCTGTGACTTTTATGGTGAAATCTAAATCACGCCTTTTAAAACCATTAATTGAAAATGTTCTCCAATAATGTAACAAGTCATTTTTGGCCTGATTTTAAAACTCAAGGATTGTTACACTAGTAAAGTGTAAATCAAGTGTTAAGCAGGCCTCAGGAGATCATCAGCTCCATGCTGGTATGCGTGAATTCCAGACTCGCTCAGCAGTCGGTTAATTTATTCCGGATCCTTTAGAGATTGTGGAGAAGACGGAGGAGCTCCTACAGTGGTGCAGATGTTACTCTGCTTCAGCGCTGATCTGTAACAGGTGAAGCCGACCAATGGTAGGAGAGAAGATACTGTGAAAATTTTATAGTAGTTTAAGGGGGTGAATAAACACAAAGGGCCTGTAGGAGCTTGTTTTTCGGGGGTATGCGGAGTTACTCAATGAATCAGGGTACACTTTGAAGTCTTTTATAATTCTGCGACTGTAACTTTGTATATTTTTGTATATTTTATTTGACATTTATTTTAAACATTTTCCAATTTATATGAAAGTCTTACATTTATTTGAAGTTTATTTCATTTAGCACAATATGTTTCCCTGACCCAGCATCTCATCCAGGGTGTATTCCCATCTCACCCCAAGTGTTCATGCAAAAGTCGATAGTCTTTAGATCCGCTCTGACCTTCAGCAGGTGTTTAGTTTGCTTGTAGTTATTACTTGTACTTGTTCAAAATACCCATGTTGTCATTGTCACACTTATGATGAATAGCAATGTTAATAGCACAGTCCTACTTTAAATACAAAAAGTAATATTTGCAAGTCTTCAGACATGCTTTCCAGAAACAATACGCAATCTTTAAAGACTAAGTGTGATTGCTCACATGGGGAAATCCAGGAGGCCGTAAAGTCGCAGTGGGGCAGGTAAGGACGCGTCCAAGGGCTCCTGCATGACTGAAGACCCGTATAAGGCTTTTAAGTATCTAATGGCACCTCTGTGTAAAACTGAATGGTTTAAATTAAGATAAAGCATAGAGACTTTAAGAGAGAATTTGCGAATATTCATTTCAATGTTGTAAAAGAAAACCAGCATTATATGAGATCTGAAGAAACAATCCAGAATTGGAGCTGTGTTAATATGGAAATAATAATAATAATAATTACAACAACAATAATAATAATAATAATTACAATCATAATAATAATAATAATAATAATAATAATAATAATGAAGAACAATGTGCGTCATGCCGAAAGTGGAATATAGTGATATTTACTAACAGTATACTGAATTCTTAATGACCCTTTTGTATTTTAATCCAATCATTGTTACATTTTATTACGATTTTAATTTGTTTATGTGGCATGCCTAACGTACACATCCTCTCTGAATGAGATGTTTCTGTAGAACAGAACTGTCAGAACTGCTGTTACGGGAAATTAATCAGCATTCTCTTACCAATCAGCGTCCAGACTGCAACACTGCTACAGTATGACACAAAGTGGACGAATTAATGTATACTTTATATGAAGTCTATTGTAGGTATGAAAACCATCACATCTAGGAGAAATATAGTGAAAATTTGATTTAAGCAGATAAATACTTGAGTGTTTCTTGTAATTTACTGTTATGTAATTATAATGTAAAAAAAAATTGTCATTATAACATTATAGCTATATATGTATATATCTATACAGATGTCTACTTTATATTTTTTGCTTGTACATATTTATGAGATTGCCTTTTATACATTTTATTTTTTATTATTATATTATTTGTATTTGCACATTTTGTTCTTATTTTTATTGTACATTTTATTTTTATTTTATGTAAATTTTACATGGTTTAAATTTTTTTCCCATTTGCAATTGTTATCTTATTGTTATCTTATCTTCAATAGCAGTCGTGTAAGCATTTTATTTTAATGCATTAATCACGCTACATCTATATTGTACATGTTATTGTATTTTTTTTTACCATTTTTTGTCTTTTTCCTATTATTATTATTATTATTATTATTATTAATAATAATCATAATACTTTTTTAAAATAATATTTCACACAGAAAGGTGCTATTACATTATAATTTTTTTTTTTTTACTATTTTAAAGAATAATTTGTTTGTTTTTCACACAGAAAGATAATGTAAAATTATGATGATGATATATTATTACTATTATTATTTATTATTATTATTATTATTATTATTATTATTATTCACATGCAATACATTACTCTATTATTTTCTCACCTCGATTAAAAGTGTAAAGCCAGACCAGATTTAGTTGGGCAAATTCCATCGAGAGGGTATGACTCAGTGAAGCATTACTATAAAAAGTAGGTCGTGCACACACACACACATACACACACACACACAAATACACATATACACACACACACTCAGCCTTGCAGTGATGTAAACGGCATCTCAGGTCAAGGCGGTGTTGTAAACATCCCACTTTTCCCCCGTCCTCCTAACACCTTCTCTTTTTCCATCCATGTTTCTTTTGCCTCCAGCACAACTTCAGGACTTGAGGTCCAACATGGTCATTAAAGTGAAAAATCACACAGCAAACACGGACAAGATGAGGAATATTAAGAAACAAAGCTACATTGCCTGTGGGCGTTTTGAGTTATGCGCCGCCGGTCCCTCGGCAACAAGTTCGAGTGTGCTCAAGGCAACGAAATGTGAAGCAAACAGGCGAGAGAGCAGCTACAGCCTTTCATCTCTCCATCCAGCTCATTAGCCGATAGATCCCCGGGCTCCAGACACCACCGCTCCCGCTGCATCCTAATCGCTCTTTTTGTGGAAAGTTAGTCGGGATTGCCAAAATGTTATTCGTTCTCTAAAAATAAAACATCAGGACAGAAAATGAGGCTCTGCATCATAAGTCAGAACAGGAACCAAATTCTTTTCATCTCTAATCACTCCAGACTGTAGAACAGACAGTCGCTGGTGTCTCAGTTATGTTTCAGACTGCACCGAGATGCCAGATCTGATCTTTTAGTCTTCGCTCTTTTTGTTATGTCTGTTTGCAGACTGATGAGAATGTGGCACTCGATCATGCCCAGGTTGCTCCACTCAAACATTTATATCTTTACTACAAACTCCTACCATATCCAGATCCTAAGTCCACCAACCTGAGGTTTGCTTCTATTGTCATGACACAGCTCCAGCTCTCGTTTTACTTGAACTCCTACATCTATTACTACCATCGTGAGCTCTATAAGCTCCTCCCCTTCTCAGATCCTACATCAGCTACTAAGAATATCATCCTAAGATCTACCAGCCCCTGCTGCCATGTGAGTTCTACTGTATGTCAACTTCTATGCATACACCAACCATCTTGATATCTACTCCAGATCTTACTTCAGCTCCTATAGCTCCAAACTTCAGATCATCCAAGCTCCTACAGTATTTGAAACGTCTAGCTTTAGTTTGGATCCTACTCCTCTCCCCTGTAGGCGACATGCTCCTGCTCCAGTCACAAGACCCATAAAAATTTTGCTGACTTCCTGAGGCATATAACTTCCCACTTTCACCATCCTGAGATCTACAGGCCCCACAGTTAGTCACAATCCTGTCTACTCCAGACATCTTAATAACCATGTTCCTTTCATCATAAGCTCCTGTTCCGCTTCCGAGCTTCACCAACCTCCTGGTTGAATCTCACTCCAGCCAGCCCGGAATATACATGTTCCTCTTGTGTTTGGGTCCTCACACCATTCCCAGCTCTACAATCACCTGGACCTGCTATTGACACCCACAAGCATCTATTCTATGTCTTAGATTTACTGTACAAGTTTCTACAATCTTTCCCTTCCCAAAGTCTTCAAGATCCAAGTTATACTAGTCTGATACCCACAGGCTGTGCACCACTTTAGAAGCCTACAAGTTTTGGAAGTATAAAATCTCTATTCCCTTTTGGCACCTATTTCATCTCCCATGTTTACCAACCTGAGGTCAACAAGCTCATCTTCCTGTTTGTATCCTACTTCAGCTCCTATAACTTCCACCCCAAAGTCAAAAATCCCCAGCACTTATTTAGATCCTACTTTACTTAACTCCTATAAATATATGTCTACCATCTTGAGGACTACTCACTCCTTCTCTCAACTTGCATTCACCTTGTAGTAAACCTACCATCTTAAGATCTAACAGTGCTTGCCCATGTTTGGATCAGACTTCAGCTACTATGCCTACCATCATGAGGTCTTGAAACCCCTGTTCTTGCTTGAATTCTATTCCATATTCTAAGCCTACCGCTCTCAGGTTGTTGCTTCTAAGTGAATCCTAATTGAATTCCTATGTCTACAGCTTCCACCGTGTGGTCATACATACAGATTGTGTTTGGATCCTATTTAAACACGTTTGCCTTCCACTATGATTCTACTACCATCCACACTCTTATTCCCAGGCGAATCCCACTTGAACTCCTACATCTATAACTACAATCTTGAAAGTCTCTGCTCTCCTTGGATTCTATGTCAGCTTCTAAGTCTAGAATCTTAGGATCTATAATGCAAGCCCCTGCTCCCTTGTGAGCTCTTCTTCATCTCCTATGCATACATCAACCTTTTTGATAGCTACTGTATAGACCACTACTTCAGGTCCTGAAGCTCAAAACATGTGGTCATCCAAGCTCTTATTTGCATTTGGATTGTATTTGAGTCTCCCACCACTAATTCTCATGTGAATCCCACTTATGCCTGTATCTATGCCTGGCATCTTGAGCTCTACAAGCTCCTGCACTTCTTGGCTCCTATGTCAGCTTCTAAGTCTAAACTTCTGAGACCTACAAGCCCCTGATCCCATTTAGGCCCTACTTCAACCATTACTACTCCATTTCTTACTTTTAGATCTTTAAGCTCCAAACAGACATACGACCTCCTGCTTACATTTAGATCCTACTTCAATGCCTACACCTTTGAATACGAGGTCTACATCCTCCTGCTCAAGTGGCCTGTTTCCATGATTATGTAAGTTTCCATGCAGATTATGTAAAATTTTCTATTAAATGTTACACTGAATGCCTTCATACCTACAACCCAAAATAACGTATTCCAATTTTGATTCTTGCAACACATTTCAAAAAAAGTTAAAACAGTGAAGCATTTAACCACTTTGCAATGTTGCCATTCCTTTTCACAACACTTAAAGACGTTTAGGGACTGAAGACACCAAGTGATTCAGGTGTAATTTTGTCCCATTCTTCCCGCAAAGGAGTCTTAAGGTGGCCAACAGTACGGGGTCTTCGTTGTCGCATTTTGCGCTTGAAAATGCGCCACGCATTCTCTATCGGAGACAGTTCGGGACTGCAGGCAGGTCAGTCAAGTACCTGTATCCTCTTCCTCCGCAGCCAGGCCTTTGTAATGTGTGCAGAATGTGGTTTTGTCTTGTTGAAATATGCATGGGTGTCCCTGGAAAAGATGTCTTCTCGAAGGCAGGATATTGTGCTCCAAAATCTCTATGTACTTTTCAACATTAATGGTGCCATCACAGAAGTGCAAGTTACCTTTGCCAAGGGCACTGACCCAACCCCATACTATGACAGACCCTGGTTTTTGGATTTGTTTTTGGTAACAGACTTGATGATCCTTTTCTTCTTTTGTCCGCAACACACGGCCTCCATTTCTCCCAAAACATACTTGAAATACTGATTCATCTGACCACAGTACAGGTTTCCACTGTGTGATGATCCATTCCAGATGCCTCCGAGCCGAGAAGTTGACGGTGCTTCTGGACACTGTTAACATAGGGCTTCCTTTTGGCACAGTACAGTTTTAAAAGGGCATTTGTGGATGTAACTACGTATTGAAATCACTACTTTCTTTTTTATTTGCGTTTTCCATACTGTCCCAACTTTTTCTGAGTTGGGATTGTAGCATGTTCATATTCTTATCACTTTTCTGTCCTGGTCAAAAAATAGTTTATAACAGCAAATCGGAAAAGTTGGGCTCCCTGCTACACAGTATTTGGACTCGAGTTGGTTCTACAAGCGGTTTATAAATGCAAATCCCTCAAATTTACATTTATTCATTTGGCAGAGGCCTTCATTCAAGCTGTGCAGATGAAAGTTAAAGTCCTTGTTCAAGGTTCCAGTAGCAGCTTGACATTAGGGTAATTTAAACTAATAACCTTTCGAACCAGTACTCCAGAACCATAAAGCATGCCGCAATAAACACAAAGGTGTTCTCTGCCTCAGAGCTAAGGACATGGAAATAAACCTTGATGTCAGCAGAAGCATATTCAATAGTGTAAAGGATGGTGAAAGGCAGACAAACAAATCTCATTGGTCCATTATCAGAGCGTGTATCTGTTTACAGGCCTGGAGCACTCTCCTTTATCTAAATCTTAACAATGCCTTTTCACAATCTGCTGTTCTTTATGGCGGAAAAGCTTTTGGCCGACGGTCTTTAAATGCTTCACTGGAAGGCATGTTTATTCATTTTTCTTTTATTATTATTATTATTTTGATGTTTCACAGAGTAGCCTACCTGATGGAGCTGGATAGCTTGGCAAAGACAAACGTCTGCACAGCTCATTGGAGCCTTTCAGGTATTTTGCTCTCGATCTCTGTGGGGAAGTGCGGATTCCTCCCTCGGGGCTTTGTGTGCTTCCTTTAATGGGCAGGTTCATCAGAGCCCGTCCTGTCTCACTGCTCATTCAGGTTAATTGTGTTTCTTTACACATGCACACACAGTCCTCCTCAAAGCCGAGCTAATATTTTCAAAGACATGCCGAGATTCTGGAGAGGAGAATTAGTGTTTCAAACAGAAAGCTGAGCGAGAGCAATTTGGAATTCAGCCTTGTGTTAAAAGCTGGTTAGTTTTGTAGCCGTAAATAAAAGAACACGGATAGTTCAGATGCCGTCGTGAACGACTTAGAAGCGATTAATAAGGAGACAGTGTGTTGTGTAAGATGATATAATGTTTATCAGATGTGTGTTCTTGCTGAAAGTGCTCTCTCCTCAGTACTGCCGACCCTTGAGAATGTGAGATCACTTTCTTATTTATACCTTGGAACGTGTTTAAACCAGAGAGATAAGGTAAGCGAAATATTTGCTTTAGTAATGCAGATGGCGTCGGTATTATTCGAGGTAAAGTTGAAGCAATTCAAACGCTTTAGGAAATCAATAGACTGAGGGAACATCCAACAACGGAACAACGCTCGTCCTCATTTTAAAATTGGACATCCTGTTTTAGAGTTCTTTGCTAGTGTTTGGAAAAGATCAATCTTAGTGTCAACCAGATATATGGACTAAAGTATTTGGCCAAACCTGTTAATTATTCAATTGGGGTGTCTCCAACATTCTGCAGATAGCCTTCCAAGAAGAGTGGAAGCTGTTATACTTGCAAAAGGGGGGCCGACTCCATATTGGCGTACAGTATATGATCTTGGATACAATGCCATTGCAGGTTTGGTCAAATACTTTTGTCTAAATAGTGCGTGTGCTTTCCAAAATAAAATAAAAAATACATGCAAAATCCTTGTTAGACATTAATATTGTATTACTAACAAACATTCCTGTTCCTATAAATATTTTTTGATCCAAAAATCTTTAGAACCTGGGAAGGGTATAGTAAAGTTTAGCCAATCTGATTTTTTTTTCTCTCTTCTGTTGCTTTGCTGCTAGAGGCTTAAGTTTGTTTAAATAGCCTAGTATTGAATTTAGTTGCTTATTGGGGAGTCAGGAGTTTGAGTCCTGCCACTGCTGGTTCTCCACTGTTGGGTTCTTGGGCAAGACCCTTAACCCTAAGTCCCATGCAACCCAAAAGTGGAGACCTGGCAGTGTTGGGTTCTAAGGCAACTTTGAACCCTAACACCCATACTGTACAACCTATCCACCGTGTGCAGTGCTGGGGCCAAGCCTGGTTAGAAAATGGGAGGGTTGTGACAGGAAGGGCATCCAGCATAAAGCCTGTAGCAGGTCTTGTGGCTCTCTGGCGACTGCTAAAAAGGATAAAACCCGAGGAAAAACCAATAGTGGAAAAAGTTACTGCAGTTTATTTACCACTAAAAAGTGTATCTAGCATTATGTTGGAGTTATCACAACATTACAATCCCAGTGCAGGAGCTGTTGTAGTTCGTGAGCTGTGATGAATGTGAGACTTTTCTTTGCTAGTTTTCTTGTAGTAGATGGCTGAAGGAGGAAACTCTTTGGATTTGTTTTTTACATTTACATTTATGGGATTTGGCAGAGGCCCTTATCCAGAGCAACTCCTTTTTTAATTTCATTAAACATCTGAGCAGTTGAGGTTTAAGGGCCTTGCTTAAGGGCCCAACATGGACAAATTCCTGTCATTTATTAAAGTTTTCAAGAGATTCCCAGAATATCATCAGTTTCTGAAATAAACGGATATGCTGTTGGATTTATTAAATTCAATGATCACCCGCACGGTCGTGTCATTGCCCACGTCATTCTGAAGGAAAGATGGAAGAGCTCATTATATTTAAATTCTCTTTACTCTTATTAACTAAATAAACTAAATTAGGAAGTTTTTAGAGAAAACTAAATTAGAAGTTTTTAGAATTGCGTATAAAGACAGTATGTGCAGCTATAGACAGGCTCTAAAAACTGCTAGGACCGAGCATCTTAGCCAACTGATAGCAAG
>JAQQZT010000020.1:17298027-17311270 GCA_030068275.1 Clarias platycephalus | reverse complement strand
CACACACACACACACACACACACACACACACACACACACACACACACACACACACACACACACACACACAGCTGAGGGAGGCTGACGAGCACTGTTCCAGCACAAACCAGGGGTGGGGTGAGATATTACAAAAATATCTCATCATACACTACGCCATTCTCTGGAAGAGAAGACGGGCTTTCCTGTGATACAAAATACACAGATATTATTTGTGGGTTTTATATATATTTAATATTTAGGATTACGTAACGAGATATGGAATGTTTTGTTGATCCACATGACGGACTCATAATCCCAGAATGCAGTGCGGCTCTGTTTAGAGAGCTGCTCCATTTTAAACGCATTAGGACTAAAGCGAAGACCACCATCCTGCTGCACACTACTGGTGAAGGTTAGTGGAACGGCATTGTGGGTAATTCCCTGACCGCCGATCTGACCTGCTGATGCTCTCTCCGAGTCGTCCACTCTGGGCCAGCTCGGGGTGGACTTTCCACCGCTGTCCGTCATCATCTGTCGCTCGGGAGGGAGAGGGGAGTGTCTGTTCGGTGCAAACCTGAAACACACACACACACACACACATTGAGGATTGTCCCGAGCGAGGGTGCGTTTTCTTTTGACAGAACCCCAACTAAACAGACTAACAGAAAGAGAGAGAAAGGGGGGGGGGGGTTGCTGGAGATCAGAGAGCCGCTCACCCCTCAGGCATGGACTTCTGCCTCCAGTGGGCGGAGCTTCCCGAGCTGGCGTCGCTGGAGCAGGACAGGTTGCTGGGGGAGCTGCGGGTGTGAGTGGGTCGGGCCATGGCCATGGAGGAGGCCAGAGCGTAGTTCTCAGAACCGGGAGACATCCTGAGAAAGACGGAGAGAGGACAGAAGGAAGGACATATAAACGACGCATGTGTCAAAGGGACATAACCAGGACGAGGACGTCCTCTGGGGTGAGACGGACCTCTTAGGGTCGAGGGGTCGGCCGTCGCTGGAGACGCTGCGCGGGATGGCGGTGGCTCTCTCCGGTCTCTCGGCGGACAGCGTCTTGCCCATGCTGGCCCCCAGGCTGACGGCGCGGTTGGGGGTCCCGGTGTGACTCTGAGGCGAGGCGGAGAGGGACTGCTGCGGGCTGGACGACGTGCGCTGCCACTTGTTGTTGTTGGAGCGGAACGGGAACTTGTACTCGAACGAACCGCTCTCGTTGCTTCCCTTATACTCGGCCACCGGCATGCGGTACAGCTCCGAACAGCCCCTGCACGCGCACACACACACACACACTTAATTAGACAGGGGATACATGTAGTGTGATAGTGTGATTGATCAATAATAATAATAAATAAATAAAGATTTTTATACACTTTAGACACTTTACAAGGTAATATAGAACAAACAATAATGATAATAAAAATAATTTCTGAGTTTATATTTAAAGAAAACAATCACATTTAGATGAAAATTTTATTTCATAAAACTCGGATTTCGACTCGGGTTTCATAACTGAAATGTCAAAAAAAAAAAAAAAAAAAGGAAAAAAAAAATCCTCAGATAAATTAATTAATTACATTATAATAAAATTTTTTTTTAAAAATTAAGCAAAAAGTAACAGAATGGAAACATTTTGGGAGAGAAAAAAAATGAAGTTACTGCATCAGAAAAAGCTATTCTTTTTAATTAATTATTAATAAGTTGATATAACATTTCATAAAAAAAATTATAATAAAAATAATTAAAAAAAATTCTTATACCTAAATTCACCAACACACTTAACAAAAAAAAATAATAAAGACTGCCAGGAGGAAGCGGGGAAAGGATAAAGTTTTGAAAGAAAAGTTATAGATTTCATTTTAGGTAGATAATTAAACAATGAAAGGAGGAATACAAAGAAATTCCTGACTTCGTTATTACCAAATCCAAAAAAATAAATTTAGCCACAAAGTAACCTGACTGAGACGATCTGCTACATTAGGGTGAGGTGGTATAAACACACTGGTGTTAACAGGACGAAGGTCAAGGGTCGCTCAGTGGTTAAGGCCTTGGACTACAGACTGGAAGCTCCCAGGTTCAAACCCCAGAAGTTGCCCTGTTGGACCCCTGAGCAAGGCCCCTACTGAGCAAGGCCCCTACTGAGCAAGGCCCCTACTGAGCAAGGCCCCTACTGAGCAAGGCCCCCAACTGAGCAAGGCCCCTACTGAGCAAGGCCCCCAACTGAGCAAGGCCCCCAACTGAGCAAGGCCCCCACTGAGCAAGGCCCCCACTGAGCAAGGCCCCTACCCCCAAACTGCTCAGATGTATAAATGATATAAAACGTACGTCGCTCTGTATAACGTCACCGTGTGTACCTGCGGGGCGTGGCGTCCTCGTGAGGCGGTATGATGACCACCTTGACCGTAACCGAGGTGCGCAGTAGATCAATCATCTGCTCGTGAGAGAGCGTCGCCACGCCCACCTTGCAGATCTCCACCAATCGGCTGCCCTGCCGCAGTCCGGCCTGCCAGGCGTAACCGTACGGCTCCACCTCGGCCACGATGCCCTCGTAGTTGACGTGGAAGCCCAGCTGGCCGAGTCCATTCCTGCGCAGGGTCATCTCCGACGTCTCGCAGCCTTTGGTCAGGAACTGGGGACATGATCGCAAAAATTATAAACTTACGCTGTGAGTACTCAAGTACCAAAGGAAAAAAAAAAAGCTTTAAAATAAGCTAAATAAGCTAAAAAGCTAAATAGATTTAATCAAGGGTTCCTCATAGTGCAAGAACAGAAAGACAGGCGCCGCGACATGGGACTACAAGAAGGTCAAGAAAGAGAAGTGTGAACAGAAGAACCAGATTATACTCATCATATTTATTCGATCCAATCTGCTTAAACTGAAATTACAAGTATAGCCTAATGTTATCCTTTAATTAAAACTAGTTTTGGATCATTAAAAATAATATATATATAAATAAATAATAATAATAATTTTAAAAAGAACAGAGTTACCGTTACAGAATAATAAAAGGCAGAACGGTGCGAGGTCAAGTTATTATACCGTCATATCAAATTCCCTAAATGAGCTAACACAGTAAAATTACCTTTCCTTTAATTACTTATCTTACTTATGATAAATACGTTATATTCTGTATAATCAATTTATTAGAAGATATTACGAATAAATAAGTAAAAATATAATAATTATTCTTCTTCTAATAATAATAAGAAGAAGAAGAAGAGGGCATAATCATTCTGGGTAATTCAGAGATATCATATCGATATTGATTAAACGATGTTCAGGAAACTCTATGGAGATATTGTGGGTATCATTTAATTATTATTTCTAAAGCATCAAAATGTTCAGATTTTGATCTTTGTTTAAAACAAAACAAAACAAAAAAAAAAGGATAAAAAAAAAATAAAACAAACCTGGTAATAATGAACCTTCCTAGAAATTACAATGAACATTAGTTAAATTATTTAATATCACCTAAAAAAATCAGAACTGAGTTTTATTTAAATGTATTTCATGTATGCATTTTTTTATTATTATTATTATTTTGGATGAGATTCACCAGGATGACATGATCACAATACCTCAGAGCTGATTACTGCTTTTCTTCAAGGATCACAATTTAATATATAATTACTTTTTATGCAATTCTAAATAAAGTTATAAAATAATTTTACGATACGGGAGGCCCCGTTTCCTGCCAGTGTTTGTACAGTATAAAGCACACCACCTGTAGGATGATTAAAGTACTGCAACATTTCGGCACTTGAAATGCAAACATATGAACGTAAAAAATAATAATAAAAAATAAATTAATTTAAAAAAAAAAAAAAAAAAAAAAGATTCTGGGGTCAGTGTAATCACCGAATCGGATTCCCCCACCCCCCCTATTTCTATTTAATAATAAACTGTATTCTAAAAAAGATCTCAAAATATGATGAATTCGTCATGTCGCCCACCTCCACCAGTAATCAGTTATTTATTTATATATTTTATTTTATTGTCACAGTCTGTTTCTGAATCTCTTTATAACACACAGATGGAATTTCTCGCCGGATCATTTAGCGCATGATGATGTCATAATTGAAAGAATGATGTAATGATGATGATACTGCAGTTTGTCCCTGTAAGCTGGGTTACAGGGAGTCTCATCCCTGTGTGTGTGTGTGTGTGTGTGTGTGTGTGTGTGTGTGTGTGTGTGTAAGAAGATCCGTCCCTGTACGCTCGGGCTGTTTATCCCCGGATCGATGGGATCTTTGCGCTCTGCAGCTCGGCGTTGAGATCTCTCAGCGCGTGGAGAAGCGGAGACCGAGAGTGTGAACATTCGGTTCTCCGACTAGTTCCCATGGCAACAGCCCCTGCGCTCGCGGAGTGACATCACGGGCAGGTGGCCAAAACAAAAGTACATTCCAGCCTCCGCACATTTCAGCACGGGGACCGAGTCCTCGTTAATGTGAGCACAAAGGACACTGACGGAGTACGGCAAGCGGACGGGGACCGACTGACTCGCTCACTCGCCGGGACGGAGACGGGCCGAAGCATCGCCTTTATATCGCGACACCGTCACAATGTGAGCGCGGATCCCTGAATAAAGCGCAACGCCTGAGGCCAGGCTCTGTCCAGGACTTTTAATCCATCTGACGATATCAGTATTTCACTAATAAGGTGATGTAATGATTAGCTAATCTGTGCATAGTTACTGCCATGGAGTGGATCAGATTTCAATTACAGCGTACCTGAAGTGTTTTATTTCTCCTACACCACAGCGACATGCCCACTGTGTTCATCATCATCTCTGTTCATTACGGTCATACTTATCTGTATTCAGTCACATTTATTATCAGTTTATCATCAGCCGCTGCCTCACAGAAACTACTCGTTGTTCAACATTTCCCAAATCGATGAGGTGTTGCTATAGAAACGCAGACTAATTCAAACGAGTGCATTAATACTGTATAAACCTAATCCACATTTCTGTTACAGAAAATCAGAGCAGTGTTTTACAGCGGTACCTCAGGAAACGCATTTAATCTGTTCCAGAGGTGAAATTTCGTATTGTGAAACACGTTGTCTCATTGGAAATAATGTAAATACAGATGATCCGTTCCAGCCACACAAAAATATTACTGATTACAGATTTCCATCACTATAATCACATTTTTGCAGATAAAAATAACCAAAACATTTAGAAAAGACGTGTAAATGAAGTAAAATATGAAATAAATACTGTAGACATTAAACCTCAATTAACCTTAATTTATGATTCCTCTTGGCACCGGCTGCTTTAAAAAAACCAAACCGAAATCGTCTCCCTTTTCTTCTTGATACTTCATTCTTAAGACTTGTCTTCACTAAATTTACACAAAATGCTGAAAAAAAACCCATGTAAACACGCTCGCAACTTGGTCGGCGTTCGGTTTGTTTGCTTGTTCGTGCGGCGATGCAGAAACCTCTCGAAATTTCAGTTCTTAAGGTGAAAATTCTTTAGGCGAGGGCATTCGTATACCGAGGTACCGGTGTATTGAAAAAGTGATTATATTGTCCTGTTCAGAAAACGTTTTTCCAAAATCTTAATTCAGTTTCTTGATTTAAGTTTGCTCGTCTAAACATTCTAACAAACATCTGTGTGTAAATAACTGTTTAACGCTGGAAAATTCTAATCTGATAATAAAATTTTACGGCCATTTTGTTAAGCGCGCATCACCATCTAAAGTAAACACTGTCGTCGTCAGGAGGATGTTTACACGAGCCTGAAAGCTGTTTAGAGGTCCATAATGCATTTTTCTACTCAAGATACAAAACACACACACACGTTGTACGAGTCACGTCCCGGGCTGGCGTCTCACCTCCAGGCGCCTGATGACCTCGCTGAAGTCCTCGGTGTTGTTGTTGACCGAGCGCAGCGAGATGTTGTCTCCGCGCTCATAGAAGATCTTCATGGAGGCGGGGCTTCCCAGCGTCCAGCCGATGACGTCCTGCACGGCGCAGTTGAACACCACGGCCTTGGCCTCCGGATCGACCAGGACGAGGAAGTCGTTGGAGATGGCGAGCAGGGCTTCGAGCTCCCCCCCGGTGCTGTGGTCCTCGGTGTACACGGCCCAGGTGACGGAGCCGGGGCTGCGGAGCTCCGCGCCCAGGTACGGCCGGCTCTTCTCCTTGCGCTTGTGCGCTAGGGAGATGAAGGGGAACTTGCCTGAGGGGTCGATGGGCGTGCTGGTGACGTGGCGCTCGGCCAGGTCCCTCAGGTACTCGTGGCGCGTGCGCGTCGCCATGGCGCGGAACTTGTCCGACTTGTGCGCGGCGTTCTCCGCGTTGATCACTTTGGTCAGCAAGAAGTCCCGGAAGACGGAGGATTTGGGGAACTTCACGTCCTTCGGGATGGGTGGCCCGAAAGCAGGGACGTCTCTGGATCGGGCCACGGCGACACTGCGGTAAATAAATAAAAGAGAGAAAAAAAGAGAGATGAGTGGGCGAAGGAATTTCAAACAATCTAATAGAAAACAGAAGCAAGATGAAGCGTGTGGAGATGAACGAGATAATTGCTGAATCTCCAGAACAATGCTGAAGGGTTTGATGTTTATGGATGAGCTGAACTTTTTTTTTTTTTTTTCCCCTGAGTAAAGGAAATCATCATTACTGTCAGAAATAAGTAATGGGAGTAATAAATTTCTACCTCTCTGGAGTTCTGGCTTTCAACTTCATAAAAAATAAACAGCTGCAGTTCGGAGCTCGTTCCTAATTAGATGAGCCCGCGATCAAAAGGACAAGGTCGAGCCCGTGTAAACGATACCCGACGGAAAGAATTTCTGCCTCTCTCCTTGTGAAACAGTCAGGGAAAAAAAAAAAAAAAAAAACAAGAGAGCGCGCGCACCGCTGCTCTGGCTGCACTTGGTCCATGAGAGACATTTTGTGGGAGTAATCTCCGAGAGGCTTGGCCAACTTCACAGGAAAGAAAAGGGGAAGGGGGGAAAAAAAAAAAAAAAACGAGATCTCTGGGTGAATTTTTGTTATTTGGTGTTCTGTCTGTGAAAAATCCTCCCACTCCTTCAGCTCGCTCGTCTCAGCCCCACCGCCCCCCCTCCCCACCCTTCGTCTTTTCCTTTCATTAAGCCTCTGGAATGGACATCTAAAGCTTCCTGTTCTGTCTGGTATGCGAAGAACTCGCGAGCGGTCGGCCAGGCTGAGCTGTAAGGAGCTGAAGCGAAGCTCTGTGCGCTCGAACAAAGATGGAGGGCAGGAAAGAGGGGAGAGGAGGTGAAGCGCAGATCAGAGAGACAGGATGTAACACGGAGAGGAAGAGACTCGCACCGTAACGCTCCTGAAACATACAGTACTGTAGACCTGTAAACACCAGCACAGCAAAGGAAAACAGATCAACACTCGATCTCCCTGCAGATATACAGTACAGTGCGGTGAAAAAGTATTAGCCCCCTTCCAGATTATTATTTATTTATTTTTTGCATATTTATCACACTTGCATAATAAAGATTAAGAAAGTAATTGCCCCTTGGGCAGTATTTTCATATCGCAGTGGAGGAATTTTGGCCCACTCTTCTGTCCATAATTGTTTTAATTCAGTTGCATGGGTGGCATTTAGAGGAAAACAAATCAACACTGTATCTTCCCTGCTGTGATGAAAAAATATTTACCCCCTTCCGGATTTCTTTTTTTTCTTTGTCACACTTGCATAATTGAGATCATCAAACAAGTATTATTACAGAAAAATAACCCAAGTAAACACAATGCAGTTTTGACATGATGATTTAATTTATTAAGGGAAAAAAACCTGCCTGACCCTTTGTGAAAAAGTAATTGCCCCAAAACCTTTGAGGCAATGAGTGTTAGCAATAACTGGCGATGAGTTATTCACATCACTGTGGAGGAATTTTGTCCCGCTCTTCTCACCAGAATTGTTTTAATTCAGCCACATTGGACGGTTTTCAAAAAAAGAATTCAACACTCTCTCTTGCTGTAATTTTTTTTATTTTATTTTTTTAAGTACCCCCCCCCCCCTTCCAGATTTTTACATTTTTTTGCACATTTGTCACACAATGTTTCAGATCAAACAAATTATATTATTACATAGATAACCCAAGTAAATACAAAATGCAGTTTTTAAATGATGACTTAATTTATCAAGGGGGAGAAAAAACCTGCCTGACCCGATGTGAAAAAGTAATTGTCCCCCAAAACCTTTGAGGCAATAACTGCAATCGAGTGGCAATGAGTCTTTCAAGTCACTGTCGAGGAATTTTGTCCCGCTCTACTTTGCGGAATGGTTTTAATTCTGCCGCAGTGGAGGGTTTTCAAGCATCTCAATCGAATTTAAGTCCAGACTCAAGTCCTCACTAGCCCACTCCAAAACCTTTAGATTTTTTTTTCTTCCTCAGCCATTCAGTGCTGGACTTGCTGGTGTTTTTCGGATCATTGTCCTGCTGCACAACCCAAGTGTGCTTGAGCTTGAAGTCAGAACATTCTCCTTCAGGATCGTCTGGTAGAGCGCAGAATCATGTACCACACTACCACCACCACCACGTTTGACTGTTGGGTATGACGTTCTTTTTTTAATGTAATGCTGTGCTATTACAAAAACGAAAGAAATGTGATTTAGCAAGGGGGAGGCAATTACTTTTCCACGTAGGGACAGAAAGGTTTGGACAGATTTTTTTCATCTTTAATAAATGAGATCAGTTAAAAGCTGCATTTTGTATTTCCTTGGGTTAGCTTTGTGCAATATTAAAATTAGTTTGAGTTGAATCATTTAAGTGTTAAAATTTTTTATAATAATAATTAAAATAATAATCATAATAATAATAATAAGTTTGCAGCCCCAATGGTTTTTGATTGGTAGCTCTGTAGCTGCAAGCCTCAGTTTAATATTAAAACACTCGTTTTAATCCGTCACGGTTTCTTATTCACGTCCGATATTTTCCATAAAAACATGTTTATGGAAGGAGTCTCCAGTGTCAAAGCTTCGTCAGAGGTAAATTTGTAACTTTAGATTTTCTGACAATTTCAGAACAGATACGTTTACACTTTGTGGTGTCTCTGTAACTTGACAGGCTGCTGAGGACGGGACAATGTACTGTTTGTTTTTCCTTGAGATATTTACTATTATTAACATATAATAAATATAATATATTCCTATAATTTTCCTAAAATTAAGTGAAAGAGAGGAAAAAAAAAAGAAAGAATGAACGAATATATATATATATTTTAATATTTCCTACACTGCATTTTATCCAGTGAAATATTATTTCACCTATCCAAACCAATCTATAATTTCTTAAAATAAGATGAAAAATCGAGGTTATTACGAGTCAACTTCTACTAAAAATGTCAAATATTAGTAAAATTTCAAGCGAAAAAATATGTCGTTTCACTGGCTGTTAATTTTGCTAGTTTCTAGGAATTAATTAATATAAGAAGCAAAATTATCCGCCAATAAAACGGCATTTTTTTCACTTGCAATTTTACTAACCTTTGACTAGGAATAAGCTTAATAATCTTATACTTTGGTGTTGGAATCTTATTTTAACAAATGATTTTTGCATGAATTAAAGAATGGGGTGCAAACTTTTGAACTGATATTTAGTTTCAGCTTAACACACATTGTTACATGTTAGATACACTGCATGATGGTTAAGTCATGCAGATGATTGATCAGAATGTTAAAAAGGGAACACACACACACACTCGGTGTCTACGCGTTTGGGCGACGGCAGCCACCGCCGGCGCTCTGAAGGTCAGGTGAGACGCGTCGCGCATTCCAGGCGAATAAAATGTTCTGGCTGCGCGGCGGAGTCGTCTGAAAGGCCGGTGACTCACGGTGATCAAGCCTCTGTATTGTTCCTGCCTGACCCCTATAGCTCAGGTACAGCGAGGCTCACACACCGGATTACATACGTGCAACTATGAATAACCAGCGTGTGGGCTGCTTTAGACCACGGCACGCTGCCCACACACAGGCCTGCTTAAAACGTGTGTGTGTGTGTGTGTGTGTGTGTGTGTGTGTGTGTGAGAGAGAGAGAGGAAAGTTCACTGAAAGAGAGTGTGCTATGTTCAGAACAAAAGTAGCGAGGTCAACGGCAGACTGGCACATTTCCCAACAAGCCTGGAAGTTTTCCTTCCGTTCTCACACACGTCTGCATGTGGATCTGATTAAAAGCTGATGACTGAAACGTTTACGGAGCGTCAGAGCATCTAAACACTACGGCCTTTAAAACAGCAGGTACACACACAAACACGTCCACCGCAACAATAAACACCTCACAGTGCAGGGTGTGTGTGTGTGTGTGTGTGTGTCGCAGAGCTGCACTGGGGGCGAACGGAAAATCATTCTGCATCCATCATTGTCTGTTCGGTGTAATCTGGAAACAATGGGTGATGAGAGCTTCCTCTAGGGCGGCGCCAGAGCTCTGGAACAAACTCCCCCTTAACATTCGACACTGTAACTCCATCTGAGTTTACCGGAGCTGCTAAGACTAATCTTTTAAAATTAAAATAGGTTTATATTACTTAATGTATTTACGTAGATTAATAATTTGATCTTTATATGTATATCAATCACTGATTGACTTTTATTTAATTATATTAAATTTTATACTACATTTAATTTTGCGAATTACTTGTCTACTATTTTATTATTATTATTATTATTCATAATAATGGTGCGGGGGTGGCACGACACTCTCGGAATACATCCGCTATCCACTTCTTCAGATGCCTGCGATTGTCTTAGAACCGGCGAATGATCAGCCCACAAAGAACCGATCAGCCCTCAGCTGCATGAGGCTACAGCATCACTCGGGTCTCGAACTAGCGATCTCTGGATGATCGGGCGATCACTTTACCCCTGCTCCCAGGTCGGTCTTTTTTTTTTTTGACCAACTATATCCACCCCCCTTTTTTGGTCTGTCTCCGTCTAGACACTGACTACCCAACAACCCTGGATCCGTCTACATCCATCGCCATCAGTCTGTCTAGCTCCAGCCTGGTCAGCTCGTCTCCATCTGTCTCGATCAGTCCGTCTCTGTCGGTCCCGGTCATCTACATCTCAGTCACGAACTCCCATCCCGGTCGGCTCGTCCTCGTCCTCCCGGTGCCACTCAACACATTCGCATCCGTCGTATCAGTCAGCCAGCCTGCCTCTGTAACTCCCAGTCACCCCCTGTTCGCCCATCTGTTAGTCTCTTCACCTCTGTTCCGGTCTGTCCGCCGCCATCCCCACAAGTCTGTCCACGCCTTCATCTCTTTTTAAAACAGACATCTGTAACATCCCGATCTCATCCCTGCTCTTTGTTTTAACCCATGAGTCCCACTTGCTTCGGATGTCACCACACACACTCACAAACGCAAAGCAAAGAAGAGAGAGGGGGGAAAGCTCTCTCTCTCCCCGTGTGTCTCTCTCATCCATCTTCCTGAGCTTCTGGCTTTAATGTACTCTTTAATTCGTATTCTCTCAAACTAACACTGAGTGATTCTGACAAATAACAGAGCGCTCCATCACGTCACGGTCACCGAGAGGCTCCGCGCCTCATCACCCCTATAAAGAGAACATCATTAAAACAACATTCTGTACAGAGCGCACACACACACAGTCTGCAGTAGAGCCATCATGGGAAATAACACACTGAACAGAAGGGAAGGCTTAGTTGAGGAAACCTGGCGCACACACACACACACAAAAAGGACTGACCATGACCTCTCTTATAAATAAACACACTGTGCTCTCAACCAGCAC
Organism: Clarias platycephalus; assembly: GCA_030068275.1. Classification (NCBI taxonomy): domain Eukaryota; kingdom Metazoa; phylum Chordata; class Actinopteri; order Siluriformes; family Clariidae; genus Clarias; species Clarias platycephalus. The sequence continues at coordinate 17,299,560 of JAQQZT010000020.1, read as the reverse complement.
CTGCACATCTGAGAGAGTTTTACATAACACATAAGTGTGTGCACACAGGAGTCGAGGGAACGGGGAGACAAAAACATGGAGGGAGAGAGAGAGAGAAAATGAAAATAAAGAGAGAAAACAGTGACACTGACTGAAGAACTCCGATTAAAAATGCTGATTTCTCTCATCAGCCTGATGTTAAAGAACACACACAAACACACACTTTCCCATGGGCCGTGTGCTTCTGAGCTGATGAACTGAGCCAAAGGACAGAGCTGTAGAGCTGCAGGAACGTCACATGATGCAGAGATAAATTCATTAAAAAAAATTTGGAAGAACAAAACAAAGAAAGAAGAGAACCGAGTGTGTAAACTGGCATTATGTAACTAAATATGTAATCTTTTATTGTGCACCAAGTCCATGATCAGCTTCTACAGTACAAGCACTGCATTATTACATTTTTTATTTTATTTTTACTAGGATGTTTTTCTTATTCTTTACAACCTCTTAGTCATGATCACGGTTTGTTTTAGGTTTATTGAGACATGTTTTCATGTTTACTGTAAAAACCGAATGAGACTAAACCGCAAATCAACCAAAAGAATCGATTCCTCTCCGGTTTGATTCTGACTCGGCAAACAGACCGACAGCGGTGAAAGTGCTTTGAAATTCAATAAAAGTCTAATATATTAAATATAGGTATTTCTCACATTCATCATAAAAAAATATAAATACACACACATGCCAGATTATTATAAAAAAATTATTTCAACTCCATGTTAGCTGCAAGACAGATCCTGATCCAAAAAAACACATCCGACTGTACGTGACTGATTCTGCTTCCTGAAACAATGAAACTAACCCCGCCCAAGTTTTTAGCCCTGCTCACACATATTCGCTTCAACACAACTAGAACGTCACTTTTAAACGCGTGCCCTCCTCCTCCTCACCTGTAGCAGGTGTTCTCCGAGCACGGGTTGTGCACCTGCACCACCACGAAGACGTGCTGGAAGTGAGATCGGATGTTCTTGGGACTGAAGGCCTTGGCCCCGGGCTCCTGGAACACGATGGTGACGATGTCGTTCCCGATGTGGCGCTTCCTGAGCAGCTGTGGGGGCGACAGATGGAGCACAGACGTGAGCTCCGGCACGCGGGAGGACTAGGGAGCGCGTGCTGAACGGCGGGCTGTCGACTTACCTGCTGCTTGTTGTTGGGGGTGTAGGGCAGCATGGTGGACACGTGGAACATGATTTCGTAGTCTTTATACGTGGTGTATAAGGAGTGTGTGCCGGTCGAGTCAGCTGCAAAGGGAAGACATGTGACTCATGAGGTTATAGAATTAACAGCTAAACATCGACACGAGTGAACAGATCGCGAGAAGCTGCGTGAAGTAAGATTGTTGATTGATGGTGGGTGTGTCAGCGTGATTGGTAGTCAGAGTGTTACAGTAGGGAACTCCAAGATACTCGAAAAGATCGTAGTGGAGCAGCTATGCTCATATCTACATAGAAATAGCATACATGAACTGTATCAGTCAGGATTTAGGCCTCATCA
>JAQQZT010000020.1:17278365-17293773 GCA_030068275.1 Clarias platycephalus | reverse complement strand
ATTTTATGTGACAAAAATATAGTTCAAAGTTTGTTCAATACATTTATTTGTTTAATATTTTTTTTAATGAATTGTAATACCATTTATTATTATTTTATTTATTTTTACATTTTTATTATTATTATTATTTTTTTTTACGTGGTTTGCATTTGTGACGGGCCGCATGCGGCCCGCGGGCCGCAGGTTGAGAACCACTGGTCTAGATACTCATATTCAAAGGTGGGCAAAGCACACAAATCCTGTACTTGAGTAAATGTAAAGATTCACCTAGGGCAAATATTACTCAAGTAAAAGTCTTCCATTCACATGTACGCTTGAGCAAAAATAAATAAGTAAATTATAAAAAAAATTTTAAGGAAGAAAATCTTCAAATTTACTTAAGTATGTAAAGTCCGGCGCTTATTTTTCCCCCGCTGGGGTTTTTCAGTAGGGTGAACCCTCAACCCTCGCACCTCACTGCGCCAGTGTTTCCTCGTCTCATGTCAAACACTTGTCGCCATGCAGAAATGTAGTTAAGTAGAAGTACAGATATTTTTTAGAGAATGTAGTGGAGTAAAAGTAAACAGTGCCCACTAATAAATCTATTAAAGTAAAGCAAAGATACATGAAATATGTACTTAAGTGCATTTAGGAGAAGTAAATGGGTCAGTGGTTAAGGCATTGGACTACAATTCAGAAGGTCCCAGGTTCAAATCCCACGACCACCTTGAGGTAGGTCCTTAACTGTCACCTGCTCAGATGTATAATGAAAAAAACACAAGTCACTCTGGATAAGTCTGTCAAATGCCTAAATATAAATCAAAAAGTTTTAATGATTCTGTTTCCATATGGCGAGAAAAAAATAAAAAAAAAATTCACAATCATTCAGTAATTAAAGGTTAAGTGAGGATTAACATCTGTTTGTTTTGTATTTTATGTCATTAATACGTCTTTTCTAAATGTTTAAAATGTTTTCATATGAAAAAACTGATTAAAACAGAACGTTTGGTAATATTTATGCGTGGCTGGAACGGATTATTCGCATTTACACTGGTTTACGGGAACCAGATTTCGAGATACAAACCCGCGCCCGGAAACGGATCACATTCGTACGCCGAGGGTCCGCTGTAGCTCCTTTACACTAAAACCTAGACGCGCTGAACCAGGACGTTTTCGGGATGCCTGATCCGGGTTTTATTTCAGCTGATAAGATCGTAAAATAATAAAATCTGGCGCTACGATGCGATATCCGCCGGACTCACTCTTGGTGTCGAGTTGAGCGCGGTACTTGCTGAACCCTTTGAGCCGCACCCGTTCCCCGAGCAGCTGCAGGAAGTCCTCGAGCGCAGGCCCGGCCGCCTCGTTGTTGTACATCTCCTCCTCGCTGCTCTGGCCGGCCAGACAGTACATCACCCCCACCTTCAGCTGGAAACTCAACTAGACAGAAACGAGAGACAGAAACGAGCACGAGAGCAGAGCTGCTCCATCATCATCATCGCTGTATCAGAGTGCTCATTAACGATAATTAGAGAGAAGTGTGTGAGTGTGTGTGCGCAGGTTACCCCTTGCTCATCCAGCTTCATCAGCTGCTCCGTGACTTTCGGCGTGTTGAGCGCGAGGCGGAGGCAGTGGGCGTTTAGTTCGGGGACCAGGTACTCCAGGACCTCCTTCAGGGGCAGGCCGCGAGCCAGGCCGTGCTTAGACGTGGAGGGAACGGCGTCCTCCAGGATGGAGCCGCGCAGAGTCGTGAGCTGGAGGTGAAGAGAGAGAAAGTTTTTAAGAAAGAGGTTCATTTCTCAGAAAATGCTGATGCTTAGGTAGAAGGTTTATATAATTTGTTGGATTGAATAGCGCACAAGTGACTCCTGCTTTCGTACCGCGAAACATTTCAGCAAGGCGCCGCCGCCGCCATCTTTAGTGCTAAGACTGGTAGGTAGGTTGCCATGTTGAGAGCTGCTTGTTGTTTTTGTTACATTAGCGACACGTTTTTTTTCCCCCTCTAGTAAGGAGACGGAGAAGGGGAAAGCTAAAGAAGAAAAAAAAAAGCGACCCTACAGGGAGAAGTTAAAAGCCCGTGCCCAGCGGAGGTATTTGGAGAAACTTGTAGAGATCGATGCCATCGATCTGTATGACCTGGTAGCTGAGGAGAGGATAAAAGACCCCTCTCTCATACCCTAACATTTTAATTACCTGGTTTTTGTGCTTACACTCGAAGCTCATGAACAATTCTGCAGTGTCCGGGTTTAAGTGCGCGTCTACAAAAACCGGTGAAACATTTAACCTGAACGAAAAGTCAAAATTATGCCCCGTGTTGCACAATGATTGTTTTAGCCGTTTTGCGTCAGAGCCTGGACAGCGTGTCGGGTGACGGGAGCGTCTGGGTGTGAACGCCACAGTGTTAAACGTGCATTAATCAGGTCGTTTACGCACCACTGACAGCTCGGGCTGTGAATTGTGAAGTTAATAATGTAGCCTAAAGAACTGGACAGCTGCTAGAATGTCAAGGCTGTAAAAAAAAAAAAAAAAAAAAAAAAGGAAGACTGGAAAGGTATCGAGGAACGAGTTAACGTCTTCTCGTCACCTCGGCAACCTGCTTTCTTTCAGAAGAGAAACCCTCGTCCCTTTAGTTATTTCTGTTTCCAGACTAAATCGCACAACCTGCACTGAAACCTGGTGCTGATATGTTGTTTTCAGCCTGAGCGATCGATTGAAATATTTGTCCTTCAGTATTTCTCTGAAACGAATCTAAGAAGCATCATCATCATGTGAAAAAAAAAAATTATACGTTTTGTAGAAAGGAAGAGAAGAAAACTTTCACTCGATGGCTGCCATGTGGCTTCGAAACGGTTTGTTTTAGCACGTGAATTTATTTTTAAACAAATGTCCTTCAACAATAGCGTGTAAAGGGTGAAACACGTCAAACCTGAGGATGCGTGTGAGGACACACAAGATGAGGTAAAAACGCAGAGGCAGACACACACGCACACACCATTCCCAAGTACTGTGCGGTTATTGGTGTTAAATCAGTGTAGTTTGGTTTAGGTATTATGTAAATTGGTGTATAATTTATGTACCGGTACCATTTTAAAAAGTATCGATTTGACACCGGAATCATAAAAAACCCAAACGATACCCAACCTTAGCCATGTCAGTTCTAGGAGCAGCAGATTCGTCCTGGAAAGGCATCGTCCGTTACCGAAATCAAGAGACTTAACAAGGTCCGGCAAACAGAGAGAGGACGCCTCGCACACACCAGCACGTACCCAGTAGTCGTACCGTGTGAAATGAACTCTGCAAGCTCTGCTGATCAGATCAGGACAACTACAAATAAACTATCTTGGACGCTGCTGGGTTTCTGTCTCGCAGACCAGTTTGTGTGTTTACTTTAATCCGGAAAGTTTTGTAGAAATAAAAAGGAGAAAACTTTCACTTAATAGTTGCCCACGTGCCCAGGGCTTAGGTAGTCGGGATATGGTTTGTCCCCCGGGACATGCACTGTTTTAACACCTGGGATGGATGAATGGACAGATTCATTGATCCTGAAGGAAATTCCTCCACAATGCCAGAGGATGTGATTGGGATTATTGGTCACGATGGTCCCTGTGCTGCTGCTCACACCCTCAGTTCTACATCCAACATTTCAAACCAGACTCGCTGTTCACGGTCATATTCATCTACTCTACTGTATCTTTTATTACCTCAGTCCTTTATTCAGTATTTATTTATATTTTTATTTATTTTTAACCATGCGTCTTCTCCCACATGTGTACTATTATTATTAGTAGTAGTAGTTTTTGTTGTTGTTGAATGTATGCAATTGTAAACACATACTTATTGGGTTACTATACTCGCTACTAGATGATTGAAATTTCCTTCATGATCAAAAGAAAATGTATCTATCCATCAATCAATCAATCAATCAATCAAACAGCTGTTGGTGCCAATACTTTGTACAAGCGGTCACGTGTTTCCTAACCCAAAACAAGATTCACATTCAGATTTGCATTTGCTTCGTGGGAGGAAAGGATGCAAAAATATAAAAAGCAATTAAGAAACATGATGTGTGAACGAATTTGAAAAACATAATCTGAAACATTAAACCTTTAGAACATTATGAATTTAAATGGGGGATTAAAAAAAAACATTCATTAATCCACTTTTTTTTAATCCTGACATCTGTGAATGTGCCATTTCTAGCTCCGCCCACACATCCTGGCTCAGCTCGCATCATGCATGAGTAAGACTGGTACCCAAAGCCAAATAATAATAATAATAATAATAATAATAATAATAATAAGTATCTGTATGTAGCATTTCTTGCTGGCGTTAATGGTGACAAACGTTTAGGATTTATGGGTAATCTTCCACTAGAACAAGCGCCATCAGTGGGGTAACTAAAGGAACGATCCGATCACGTTTGAGCAGGATGACGTGACTAATGAACAACATCAGCTACTCAACCCGTGTTCGTTATTGTCTTAATGATCATAAACAGATGCAGAGATGTTCCCAGGCCGTTATATCCTTAACACTATAAGGTTTAAAATGCTCACGGTAACATAAAAATGCTGGAAAATGTGTCTGGAAATAGCAGCACAGGAAAAAATAAAAAATAAAAAAAATTAAAAAAAGGCATCGCGCAGGGCCATGAGTCACGTCAGGATCAAAGCTATTAAGCTTCATCAGAGAGAGAGAGCATCTGAATCACAAGTAGCTTCTATATATATGAGACGGGAGCGTGTGGCGTCTCCATCAGGATCCTGAGAGCTCTGCCTTGTTCCTTCTTTTAGTTTTGATTGCGTGGACCTGATCCAGATCATCTGTCCAGATCCCGGTGTGATTATGGGGGCAGTGGGCCAGTTAGGGCGCTAGCGTGATGCGCGCGGAGCTTTGGCAGCCGCTCCCGAGAGCGTTATATAAGACGGAGGTGGGCGTCGGGCCTGAGTTCTCATCATCGCTGCTGCCTGCTGAAAAGCGGCGACACGTAAGCCGAGGAGCCGTAGTGTTTAAAAATAAATAAATAATAATAAATAAGAAAAAGTGTATGTTTGTGCTCTGTGTGTTTTGTTCCCATGTCCATATATAAAAATAGCCATTTGCGTCAATGAAAATGTTTCATACTGAGGGAAGGAAATCAAAAATATAATAAACTACTAAACAAACTGTACTAAAAATGTAGATTAAGTCGTAGATGCACGCGATCAAGCAACACGCACATCGGCATGTTGTTGCCATTTATTGCTTTAGATCCTTTATTCATGGGTTTATTCGTTGTTTTCTACATTTCTTCTTCCCTACCTCTCAGCTAAACAGTTTGAGACATACTATCGCCCCCTGTTGTCCTGGCATGTCTATCAGAGCATTTTCAAAATACAGGACCCTACGTACGAACATTCGAGTTACAAACTTTCGGCATTACGAACATGTGTTCAAGTCGCCGGAGCTCCAGGATGTCCGATCCCGGCATAGGCAACCCCGCCTTTTCATTCAAACGCGTTAGCCCTGGAGGGGGGCGGTGGGGATGGGGGGCGGGAGGTGGAACAATCCGCGGCATGGGGCCAATTTTTAAGCGCATAACACCGGAAGCAAGCGTAAAAGCAGCGGCTATGAAGCTGGTACTGCTAAGAAGTGCCAAGGAATAACGATAGAAACAGAAGTGAAAATAATTGAGAGAATGGAGCGAGGTGAAAAGATGGCAGACATCGCTTGTTCTTTTAATATGAATCATTCAACCTTCGGCACGATTTTAAAGAACACATACTGTGTATAGCCAGTTGTGTTAGTATCCTAGACAATGTTGGTTGGACTTACGAACAAACTGGACTTGCGAACGAGTTCTCAGGAACGGAAAAGTTCGAACCAGTGGAACCTTGGCATACGAACCTACCTTACGAGTTTTCGCCAAAAGAATAAAATTTAGCAAAATAAAAAAAGAAAAAGGTTCATCAGGAGACAAAGCATTTTCCGCCATACGAACCTAACGTGGAACAAGTTGCGCGTACGTCCAGGTGCCGTTCAAAGTGTGTTTGTGTCAGTGGAAAGCCAAGCGAAGCAAGTTTACGAATTTAAAAACCCTTTTTTTTTTTTCAGTAAGCGAAAGCCGTTTTTAAAAGTCTACTCACGATACCAGCATCGCCTCTGGCATGCATTCAAAAGCTATGTGATCTTTTGCGCATTGTTTTGTGACATGGGTCATAATATTTTGGGTGGCTGGAACAGAACGATTATCTGCATTTGCATGATTTGCACCTTTGCCTTAAGAACTCGCTTCCATATCGAATATAATTTGTATGCCGAGTTCGTTCTGCTGTATTTTAAATTAAACTGTGTACACAAAGACAATGCTGAATCCGTATTGAAGAAGATAAGGAGATGTATAAAAGAGATGCTGCTCATGTGGTGAAAGATATTCCCGAAACGCTGATTGTGTGAATAGGAAAAGTTTCAAATATGCTGGACGAGGCACAAATGATGATACAGATATGAACTTATGGGAAAAGAGAAGGAATAAAAAATATTTTTTTAACTGTGTTTTGTGACTACTCGCCTCACTGGTTCTAAAGATGACCCTGTAATTGTACTGCGGCCCGTGCTCCTTATGATCGTCCAGCTTTTCCCGCCGAAGACTCACGGCGACCGGCCCGAGCGTCTCGTCCACTCCCAAATAGTTCCAGTGCTCTATGACAGGGAAAATTTTTATTAAAAACAAGCACGGCAGCATCCAGCATCATCCCATGGCATTCCTTTACAATTTCACCAAACACTGCAATATTTCACTATTCAAAAGTTACTATTGATTTACCAGTGCAGGAATATGTCTCTGTGTGTGTGTGTGTGTGTGTGTGTGTGTGTGTGTGTGTGTGTGTGTGTGTGTGTGTGTGTGTGTGAGCAACTCCAGTTATCGATTCCAGGACAGAAGTATGGGTTTTGATGACGGCGCTCACTTCTCCCCTATTAGCCTGCTATAATCGATCGATACACCCGACATACTGATGCATAGTTTAAGCAGTGACTTGCTATTCTGCTCACATGACTGCGCTATGGTTACATAACAGCCTTTTATCAGAGCAAACTGCAGGCTCGTTTTAGGCTTGTGTAACTCCCATAGACAGAAAAGATTACACAGTGCTATCGATGCCGTTATATGAGAACGATTAAAAAAAAAAAAAAAAAACAGGATGCCGCTAAATGGTTCGGCTCCTTGATACCGACGACGGGGGTTCGTCTGCTCGAGAATTTATGATTTAAACTGCACGTTTAAAGGTGCGGTGTGCAATTTCAAAATGCGTTTAAAGACCAGCAATATTCTAATAAGTTCATAGATGCTAACAAGAAAATCTGCAGTGTTGCCTGATTTGTTTCGGGCCCCTCATTAAACCCTTACGGGCCAGAAATTATCGTCACTCCACTGACTCGGATCTCCTCGGCTCTGGACCATTGCATACGTGTCCAAATTCACCCACTGGACCGAGTACCCTAGCTTTAACATGGGCTTGAGTTGTATCTTAAAAAGTACACCTCACTGAAGTAGTTACGGTCTGACTAGTAGGACTACACCTAGACTAAAGTGGACTGAACCTATGCCAAGTTGATGCAATTGACTCCTGCGTGCTAGTTTAGCTTAAAACAGTTTAGAGCCATTATTTGGCAGGAATAGCAGTTAGTAACTATTACACCTAAAACCCAGACTCACCTCTCAAATAGAAGTACTTTCGGTAGTAATAGGAACCCAAGTCGACATGTTCCAAGATGTTGCTCTTCCCCCTCTCGTGGTGAACGCTCTTCCCATCTTTGGGAGCTTCCAGCACAGCCACACCCGCGTTGCTAAAATGCGTGTTGGGCGCCTCACGGGACCCGTCCTCGTCCCTGGAGGAATTCGCCGATCCGCCACCGCCGGTGCTTTGCTTCGAAGGGCTGATGTTCCTCTCGCCTTCGCCTCCTATCTCGTTCCGGAAGCAGGGGCAGCTGAGGACCAGATCGTTACTCTTGTCATCGCCAGGGTCCAGCGCTGGTCCGTCCTTGGCGTTGAGTTCTTCTTGGCTGCCGCAGGGGGATCCGTAGGCCCCGCTCTGATTGGACGATAAAGAGGAGGAGGTGGAGGCCGAAGCGGCGGCGGCGGCAGAGGCTCCGGTGGTGGTGTTCTTCCTTTTGGAGGCGCTCTGTCGGTTTTGGACCGCTTCGTTCAGGTCAAACAGAACACTCTGCACATCATAATGCGCAAAACCCTTCTGGCAGACCCAGGGCTTTGGCGGAGGGCCCGCGTCATCAGACTTCCCGTCTTCTGCGTCCGAACCTGCTCGGGAGGAATCGCCTTCCGCCTTCACGCTCCGTAACTTGCGGAATATGGACTCGCCCCCGGTTTCGGATTTGGAACGGCGTTTCAGGTGCTTTTCTCTTTCCTTGAGGCGACTCGCGGGACTGCCTCGTGGGGGTCCTAGGGGCCCGTCCGGCAGGTCGAGAGCGGTCTGCTTGTGCGCCACGGTGAGCAGTTCGCTTAGTTTCTCGGGAGCGGGGCTGCGCTGGTCGGGGTCATCGGTCTGGTAGGCTTTAAGCATGTCGAAGAAGCTCTCTCCAGAGACGCCGTGCTTGTCGATGGAGGAGGTGCTGCCGTACTCGCGGTGCATCGGTGTCCAGCCGGAAAACGACCAGCCCTCGTTGCCATCACCGTCCAGCTCGCTGATGGTGATATCGCTGTTGCTGCGCTGGCGGATGCGACGCATGCCCTTACGCGGTGAGCCCAAGTAACCGTCTGGGGACAAGAAGCGGTTGTCTTTGCCTTTGCTATGGATTTTGTTCTTTAGCGTGTTCTGAATATTGCGCAGCATGGACGAATCCTGCGGACTGATCAGGTGACCGAGTTTGGCAGTGAGGTTGCTCTGGGAACTCCCAGAAGTGGTGGACGGTGAGTCAGTCTCCACTGTAATGTGCCACACACCACCACCACCGCTACCACTACTACCACTTCCTCCACCTCCTCCTCCACTTCCACTCCCACTGCTCCTTCCACTCCCACTTCCACTGCTACCACCACTTCCGCTGGTGCCACCACCACCACCACCACCACCATCTTTCCTCGGTGGCCAGTCTGCTACCCGTGCCCGGACTCCCATTTTGGGCACTCCGGGCGTGCCTCCGGACAGGTGCGTGCTCTCGCTACGTGGCGGAGGCGCCCCTCCGTTGGGCAAACGCAGGCGGCGAGTGTAAAACTCGTCTGAAGCGGGCACGGAGCCCCCCACAGAGCGCTCGGTCTGCGAACGCTTCAAGCTCGTCATGGTGAGGTCAACAGTCAGAGTTCAGCACTGGAGCATGTTTGCAGAACACTCAGAATATCTGGAGGTCACGCGCTGTCACTTAACTAGAAGGCCAGGGCCAAGTACGATGGCACGAGATGATGCAGAATAAAAGAAGCGGTGGGTCTTTTTATTAAGGGGAATCAGGCCGCGAGGCAACACGGCAAAGCGATCAGTGATCCTTCTCCATCAGTTCTGCGAGCGAAATCTATAAAAGAAAGAAAAGAGAAAAAAGAAAAAAAGATGGAGTGATGTACATCGCTGACAAGCATCACCAGCAGGAAGACCACATCAGACCACATTAATGGATACTTTAAGCTTTACTGCACACACACTGTACCGCTTTGCAATAACGCTGCGAGTAGCTTACACAGCAGAGCAGCTCCAAGAAGACAAACCCTGGAAGGAAAAAGGGCTAACTATTCTTTAATCACTCTCCTATAATAATTAACGATGCACTTAGAGCCAGGGTATAATTCACTGTTACACTTCATCAATAACGTTAATGGCCTCGAGCCCAGCAGGAACACCTCTAGTTCACCAAGTGCCAGGAGCCAGTCACTGACGCACTAAACGTACTCGTACTTCCCGAAACGTTATGCTTAATCTTACGGCTGCCTAAAGAGTGGGACAAAATCCTTGTTGCTCATGCATATAAAAAATATATATATATATATATATATTAAAATGTTCAGGAGGAGCTTAACAGGAAGTTAAATTAAAAAACAGCCCCCTTATATCAACACTGATTCACAAACCTCACCCTCTAAAATCACACTCCGTATTAATACGTGACGTTCTCAAAGTCAGACTCTAGGACACCGAGCTACTCGTTAAACGTGTACTTCAATCACACACAGAACTTGCTGACCATTAACAGCGATGTCGTCTGGCTTTCGGAAAACTCTCTAAACACAAGGGATAGCATCATGTACAGCGCTTTAAAAGTTGTCCGCGTTTTCACCGCTTGATGAATTGCTAGCTAACTCGTTTGTGTATTACCTTGGTGTGTTGTTTCAACAGGCAACACACTGGGAATACAATACTAATGAGCTGAAAGCGGCGTATCGCCACCTGTGGTAACGGAGTCAGTCATACTTCACTCGATAAATCGACTCTCGTGCCGAGTTTGTACAACAGGACAGGGTCAGGACGACAATTAAACGGCCTACAACCACCTAACGTTAGACTTAACTGTGCATATGAACGTATTGACTGATTTGGTGGACGCGCAAGAACTCGTGAAAGTCAGTAAAAATGGAGGAGCTTTCCAAGTTGACAGACAAGTAAACAAGAGACACCACTTTGTTGACCCACGTCATTCGACTTAATGATTTTGGAGAGTTTCCGCTCTGAGCGAGTAATTTTATTCAAGTTATTGATTAAGTATAAAGAGAGACATCAACATGTATTATCACATTTTTCTGAAATCACTGAATGTTCCCTTCAACTACTGCAATGGTGTCACTGCTGAAAAGTGTCTCCCCTACGTGAAAAGGTGAATTTTCAGATAGGATCATATAACAATTTTTCATAACAGTTAACGCTTCTGATCTCCCGGCTCCATGCTTCATTTTTCTGGAAATATGCATACACATTTATATTTTTATCAGATAAGTTTATGTAGTGTGTTTGGTTTTTTTCCCTCTTTTTTTTTCATATTTATTTATTTTATTTTTTTATTCAAATCTTTCAACGATCTTAACGGTCATTCAGATGAAATTTGGCCGATTTAGATTTCAAATGAAAAGACAAACCTGAAAAAGTGTATTATTACTAAAATGCTAAATTGTTGAGATATCGCAACATGAATTTGACATGGTTACGGACACTACAGATTTTTTTTTTTTAAAGCTTTTTAAGATTATCAAAAAACTATTTAAGCAACTTTTTTTTGTTTGTTTGTTTTACAGATCATATGTTTCTAGAAGCTCACACCAATTTTAATATCAATGCTCATAAAGATATATGAATAATTTGCATTTTAAATGATTATTGTTTGAAGTGAGACAGAATAACTTGGGGCTCATATAAAGTCATCTCCTGAAAACAGCTGTAGTTTGCAAATAGAAATTTTTAGGGAAGAGAGACTTGTCACTTGCACGTTGCATAAACTTCAGAAGTAGCTTCTTTGGCCGCGCGCACACACTTCTGTACCATATGTAGAACATAAGCAACCCTTATGCACCGTGCCTCAACTGGATTCAGTCCATGTGACCAAAGTTGACATTTCAAAAAGATTTTGTACCCGCCCTTTAGGATTGCGTGCAAGAAAATTTATAATTTATTTTCCTTGACCCTCCTTTACTAGTCATATTTACGTCCGAGTCCCTAAAGGTCTCGAGCCCAACCGGCACCACAGTTACCACACATCCAGAACCTTGGCTCAGTATCTCTTCCTGCGTGATCTCATGAAGGTGACATTAACAAATCCTCCAGAGCTGAAGGAAGGCCACTTTACACTCTTCAGTGTGGTAATATTTAGTTAGTGACGCAACTCACTGCTGTATTTATCGCTCGCGCTTGGACGTATAAACCAAATCAGGCAGTTTCGTATAGGCTTTAATACGCAAATTAATTCTTTGGGAAAACTGGGAAAAAGAGCCTTTTGGGAAATTCTGATAAAGTGACAAGCTGGGATCGTTCTAATTTTAAACTGCAGTAGTGTTTTCAACATGCTGTGCTTCCACACACACACAGTAAGAAATGCGGCATGAATGCACCATGAGAATCTCCCTCATGACACATTCAGGATAGGCTCCGAAATGTCAGTTTTCTTAGTTGCCTAGCAACCGTCCGCGGAGCACTTGCCGCCGTGGCGTGCCGATGCTAGCGGGTTAACCTTAATGAGCGCGATGGAGAGAGGAGGGAAAAAAATATATAAAATAGAGATGGAGGAGGAGTGTAACGGAGTGACATGTGACATAACCGCAGTGTGACTTCATTTCCCTCCGGCGGAGCGGGACACGGGGCCCAGGCTCGACCCGGAGGACAAACCGATTTGGAGGTTTAATTCAATTGAGGACGAAAAAGACGAGTGGAAAGAGAAAGAGTGACTTCATTTCTCAGCAGGCTTCAGAACACCGGCGTTGTGTAACCGGCGTATGACGTAAACGTGAGGTCGTGTTCCTGTCACTGGGTCTCCCGAAAGCAGAGGAGGGGGGGGGGAGACGGTGCAGTCACACACACACTTATGCAAACTCGACATGTTCCTCGTTTAAGAGAGGGAGTGTGAAGTCATGGGAGTTTCCGTTCCTGGAAGTGAGCAGTCGCCGTGCCGCGCGACTGTCAAATCACAGCCCGAGGATCCACCCTTCCTTCCCCCCCTTCTCAGGCAGAGTGGATCGAGTGCTAACGGCGCGAGAGGCGGCGGCGAGAACCCATGCGCTCGTTACAAACCCTGAGCGCGACCACTTAATGAAGTGCAAATCTGGTGTGTGTGTGTGTGTGTGTGTGTGTGTGTGTGTGTGTGTGTGTGTGTGTGTGCTCTCGCTCATTAACCTTCATTAATACATCAGTGGGCGAAATTCAGAGAGAACTCGAAACCCAACGTCTTCACGTTGAAACTGAAAGATAAAAGACGATGGGAAAAAAAATGATAACTGATCTGAGGAAGACTGAGGGGGAAAAATAAAATAAAAAAGTCAGTCAATCTGTAGATGATTTGAGACGCACAGACGTCTTTATAAGTGTCACCTTCGTCTCAGAAAAGAAAGGACAGACGGAGAGACTACCACGGTTGCACTCTGTCTCTCTCTTTGTCTCAAACTGCTCTAGCTCGGTCTCTCTCTCTTTCTCACTTTCGGTCAGTGTGCATCTCTTCACGTGTGTCACTTTCAGTATTGGTTCGTCGCTCTGTGTCTCTCTGTCCCTCTCGGTCTCCATCTGTCTTTATGTACTGTGTCTCTCTTTGTACACTTCAGTCTCTGTCTGTTTATACATTATGTGGGTCTCTGTCCCGCTCTGTCTCTCTCAATCCTTCCCCTAAACTCTTTAGCATCTCAGTCTCTCTGGATCCTCTCCTCGTTCTCTCCTTTTCTCTGCCTCTCAACCTCCAAGTCCCTCGCTCTTCCCCTATAACCCTCTCTCTCTTCCATTTAGTCACTCCCCTTTTTATAACTTCAATTCAACATATCAGAACTATCAGGACTTCCTTATTATTATTATTTTTCTAAATCGGTCATTGACCAGCATTGTGTTGCTTGAATCTTTCTTGTTTGTTTTAAAGAACAGCCAATCGACCGTGTGAAACCGTGTTTCCCTGCAGAGCATGTGTGACCCCTCACTACTGACTTCAGACAGACGGATGGCTGAATTCGCAAAAAACACACTTTTATTAGACTTTCAAATAATTATGCGCATTTAAAAAAAAATGTAAAGGAAAACATTTTTAAAATGCACCGATTCTTTTTGTTTTATAGTTAAGAGGTTTTTTTGTGTTTTATTATTACACTAATAAAAAAATTAAAAAGGCAGTTTGTCTTTTGGTTTTCGCCCCCTGGGACGTTTAGAATCGCTGCAGTTGCAGATATTTGTTTTTTTATGGCTAAGCTGTATTGTTAAAGGAACTGAGAGGCAAAATGAAAACATGGACCGTTTCCACGACTCCAGATGAAACATTAACAAAAGTAGAACATTATGAGTGATGGAGGGAGAAAACACGGCTGCTGCTGGTGTAGATACAGGACGTACAGAAATATATTTCAACGTCTACTCGTTAATATTTCCTCCTGCTTCAACAAGCACAAGACTTTAAGTTTAAGTAGACCGAAGCGGCGGCGGCGGCGGCGTCCGCGGCGCTGCTGTTCACACCTTGTTAGGATGAAAAAAATAAATTAATAGAAAAAAAACAAAAAAAAAAAAACAAGAAAAGACAAGAAATGTGCAGCAGCATGTTTGCAGTTATAATTCGAAGCGTGAGGCAGAGACTCTTCTGCATGTGGCTCTCTTGATGAAGCGTGATGCAATAAGCAGAGACAAAGCGTGGAGCTCGTGTTCCTGGGGTTCGTGCCAAGTGTGAATATTCCCCAGCCTCGCATTCTGTCTCCTCTGTTACAGACTTAAACACTCAGCTTTGTGCGTGTGTGTGTGTGTGTGTGTGCGTGTGTGTGCGTGTGTGCGTGTGTGTGTGTGGGCTAAGAGAATCGTGAGCTAGAACATAATCCAGCGCTAACGTTGCGTTTGGTAGAGAAAGCCTCGACTCTTCAGGACGGCGCTGGTTTCTCTGGTGGTCTCTGATAGTACTGTCGTGTTTACGTCTCTAAAGGAGATCAATTGGGTCTTGCGTCCTCTTTCTCTCGCGGTCCTCAGGACGTGTAGAAGAATAATTACGAGTGTGACGCTCTCACGTTAACTTCCATCAGCTTTTACGCAAAAACAAATCAGGTTGCTGCATAAAGAATTGCGGATTCTGATCGGTCAGAAAGTGTTCACCGTCCATTACCGCGGCTCTGAAAGGACGACAGGTTTATATTGATGCTATATAAAAATAGTTTGCTACAGAGATAACGCGTGTATGCGCAGTATCAGCTATCACGATCCGGAGCGAGCGCCTCGGCATAGCGGCGATATCGCCGTCTCCGACAAGAGCCCATAGCAACACGGTGAGGGGGACGGTGGGAGGAAAGGACCAAAAATAGCTGAGAAAAATCGAGTGTGGGAGAAGAACAGAATGAGGGAGAGAGAGAGAGAGAGAGAGAGAGAGAGAAGCACTCTGTGGTACTATTAACAGAAAAGCCTGTCAAACACCACGGCGTGTAATTCTAGGCTTTCAGACAAGCGCCAGAAAAGGAAGGAGGGGAAAAAAAAAAAAAATCTTGGTGTCAGTCCAAGACTCAGTCTTTTCATAAACATCAACAACAACGATCAAACAGCTAAGACTCTCTGCTCACACACACTGGGTGACGCTTCCCCTACACCCCAAAGTCGGAGTTTGTGGTGGAAATTGTAAACACTGGACTTTGGAGAACGATGGTTAATGGTCATGTTAGGGGTGGGCGGTATACACGGTAGGGATTTTGATCTATCGTCTTATCACGATTGAGATCACGTGACGTTGCACATTACGTAACCACGCAATACACATTCACTTCTATGGGAAGCCAAACACATCTAAAGTGGGACGAAACCATGGCACCCG
>JAQQZT010000020.1:17206569-17220093 GCA_030068275.1 Clarias platycephalus | reverse complement strand
AAAAGTAGAAGTACACAAAAAATCTACTCAATTACAGTAATGCGAGTAAATGTAATTCATTACTTTCCACCTCTGTCCATACATCCACTCATTTATTACTGAGTGCAAAAGTCCCCCCCCACCCTCAGTTACTTCCATATGATTTATTCACAGAATCACAAGTATCATACAAGAAACACACACAAAAGGTCTGAGCTTGCACATTTCATCATATAAATTTATTACATCAATTATTTTCTTTTACATTCTACTCTACAGAGCCCTTAAAGGGAAATAAAATTTTGGGTGCTTACTAGGTATTTGTATTTTTAGTTACTCTTGTCCCTTTAGGAGCTCCGGAATGTTCTGTGTAATTTCTATTAATTCTGTTGAAACTCGTTTTGTACAATTTTATTTTATTGAGTTTTGTTTTATTCTTTTTCTTAGTGAATTTATATTTTACATTTGGCTTTATTCATATTCTTTATCTATTCAGTTCTACTTTATTCTGTGTTCAAGAGTGCAAAAGAGAGTCAATGTAAATGATAAAAATGCACCTCATAAATGTAACTATTGCAAAATTTCTCTGTGCCCAGTATAAGGACAAAAATCGTACCGTATCTTATTTTATGAAAATATTTCATGCGGTGATGCATCCTATGCATGCATTGTTCAAAGAGCAGTATCAGGTTCAAATGATCTAAAAAAAATTGGTGCATTTCTGGTATGAATTATTATCATTATTATTATTATTATTATTATTATTATTGTTGTTGTTGTTGTTGTTGTGTGAATCCCACCTCGTCCACGTCACTCGCCCATTTCATGATGTGCTGAAAGGATCGCTCACTCGTGATGTCGTACACCAGAAATATTCCCTGGTGAAGTGAAAAACAGCAATGAGTCATTTTATACAACACTGTTCAAAAGTCGTAGGCGCTGTATTATTTTTAGTACAAATTTTGTTATACAGTTTATCATGTCTGCATTACTATGGTCAAAATCATTCAATATTTCTGAACATAACTTAAACATTTATATAAATAAATAACATATAACATATAAGAATATTTTCATGCCTGTAAAGAAAGCAACATGACATTACATGACGGAACAGCAGAGCACTTTTCAGAAACAACAAACAAATAAACAAACAAAAAAACATTATAGGCTTCTGGGTTGTGTATGAAAACAGAAAAGAACAAAAAAGTGTGACAAAGTTACCAGAAGATATTCTCCAGCACACTCAGTAAAACCTACTATCTGTTTTTTACTTATAAAACTGCTCAGACCTGTATCTAACACTACTGATTATTTATCATTACTCTATATAAACCCTTACTGCACTAATCGCAGTGTTTCACTTGTGCTTGGACACCATCATAAAAAAATAGGTTTTACCCTCATAACTGTGTTGTTATTCTGAACAATCGAAGGTCCCGGTTTGACATGAACGCCCCTCGTAATAAATTAATGATGCACCAGTGTTTTTTTTTTGTGCAATTTTGTGTCACTTTTCTTTTCACACTATAAGGACAAAAAGTATTTGTCCAAACCTGCAGTGACATTATGTCCAAATACATTTACTTGTAATATGTAGTCGGCCCCCCTTCTGTAGCTATAACTAACAGCTTCCACTCTCCCTGAAGGCCGTACACAAGACGTGTGAATTCGTGCCCATTCGTTCTGTAGAGCGTTGATGAGGTCAGACACTGATGTTGGACGAGAACGTCTGGCTCACAATCTCCGTTCCAGTTCATTCCCAAGGTGCTCGATGGGGTTGAGGTCTCAGGGCTCGGTGTTCGGCCCGGTCGAGTTCTTCATCAAACCGTGTCTTTATAGTTCTTGTGCACTGGGGCGGAGTCATTAAGATTGCCCTTCACTGGGGATGAGGGGCCTGATTCAAACACCCGAATTCAATAATTAACAGATTTGGCCAAATACTGTTATAGTGCACTGTTTTTATGTGAATCTGAAGGAGGCTGTTAATAATCATAGCCATTGTTAGTATTTCCATCAGGAACAACTGCATATTTTCTATTTCTCATTAGTGCAATAACATGAAAAGTGTGTAGATTGAAAAGCGAAACCTTCAATGTTACTTTTATCTCTTCAGTAAAAACAAAAAGAAATTATTTTTATTATTATTATTATTATTATGTAAAAGACAGAAGTTAATGTAATTTCCTGCTGCACAGCCTTTATCAGTGCACTGCAGTCTCGCCACACTGAAACGGATTTATATCCGACTCTAAGCTGTACTTGTGTGCGTGGCTAAAGCATTATTCTCCACTGTTACAATTTTATTGGCTCATTAAAAAAAAAACAGTCCTACATCAATTAAACCTTAATTCTTTCACTCACTCATCATCTATACCGCTTTATCCTGTATACAGGGACGTCGTAATTTAGGGTTATTAATAATTATTACAGACATGGAATCTGCACTGATTTTTCTAAAGATTTACAAACCCAGCCACGTATAAATGTGCAATTATCAGCTCCGACGCACCTCTTTTGGAAGGTTTTGTTCACTTTGCAATTACAAAATGCACCCTACTGTACATCATTTTCCTCTCGCCGTCCAGTGAGATGTATGAGGAGTGATTATTATTAGACTGGTGGTGATGCAGTGTGATGGAGGAGCTCACCTGCGCCCGTCTGTAGTACTGTTTAGTGATGGTCTGATATCGCTCCTGTCCTGCCGTGTCCCTGAGAGAGACAGACGTACCAGAGACTCAGGATCAGCACCAGCCAATCACAGTGCAGAGTTCACACACACACACACACACACACACACACACACACACACACACACACACACACACACACACACACACACACACAGCCTCTCACTTACTCACCATATCTGTATTCTCACTTTGATTCCATCGATCTCTAACGTCTTCATTTTAAAGTCCACTCCTGAGGGGGAAAAAGAGAGCGAGACAGCAGATTGATATCATGGACATGTGTCTTATATCATTAAACCACAGCCAGAGCTAAAAAACAAACAAGGAATGTTAACTCTTTGCAAAAAAACAACGTTTGTGAACCCTTAGGACTGAATAAAGACAAATATAGAGTTTGAAAAGTTAGCAGTTCAGCCGTCATCCGTCACGTGTACATTACTGCACAGTGAAATTCTTTATTCTTTGCATATTCCAGCTTCTTGTGCGCAGGCTGGGGTCAGAGCGCAGGGTCGTCCATTATACAGCACCTCGGAGCAGACAGGGTTAAGGGCTTTGCTCAAGGGCCCAACAGCGGCGACCTGCCGAAGCTGGGCCTCGAACCACCGACCCCCCGACCACCAGCCCAGTAAAAAGACCTCTAATGTGTTTCGCTACAGTTTTATCATCATCACTATCAAGTAACAAATATCATAAAGCACGGGAAAACACAAAAACAAGAAGAAGGTATGGAGCCTTGGAGTGGACATAATTATTAGTTCCCTTACACGTTCAGTTCATTTTTTACAATTCAATCTGACAATTTGTTTGTTTGTCATTAATAAAGCTCAGGTGAAATCACAGGTCAAAGGTTATCTAGTAAAGCTTGCGGAAGAGAAAGTAAAGGTTCAAGAAAGGAAAGACACATGATCCCACATCCTTTCATGACATGTCATACTGTACCTTTTGTTCTTTTCTCGTTACATTTAATGCTGTTTAAGGACTTCTATAACCTTCATCACAACAAATTCTGATAAACTTTATACAAGCTATTCATGGAAATATATTTGAACTGTTTGACATCAAAATGAGATAAATCCATTTTTGCACTTTTGAGAAAAAATAGGTCTTTCAAATGAAGTAAGAAGTAAAACAAGCCAATGTTTTTTTTTCTTTGTGTCTTTCAGTGGCTCCTCTGCATTCCAGCACTATAGTCATATTTTTGCATATAAAAACAATCAAACCATTTAGAAAAGACACGCAAATTGGGTAAAATATGAAATAAATAGACATTAAACCTCATTTAACCTTAATTTATGATTCCTCTTGGAACCGGCTGCTTTAAAAACAAACTGAAAGCAGCTCCATTTTCTTCTTGCTACCGTTTTGTTTTGTTTTTTTTATTTTTGTTCTTTGATGCACGCGCAATGTAGCCAGTGTTCGTTTTGTTCGATAGTATCCCAAAAATGCTTGGTATGTCGAGGCAAATTTCTTGCAAAATTTCAGATAAAAATTCTTAAGATGGTTTTCGTGTGCTGAGGTACCACTGTGTCAGTGTGAATTTTGCATGTTTTTTATTGATTGTGATTCTGTAACAAGATGAACAGAAAGTATTCGATCAAGGGAAAAAAATTTGAGTTTTATTTCACACAAAACCTTTTTAATCACACAGATTGCTGAAAATCACAAGAAACATTAAAAGCCATACACGAACTTCAGTTTGCAGCATCGTCTGCCTTCTCCTACTCTACCGGTATCAGTTTCGCTCACTAATATAGTACAGGTACAGATTAACCAACAGCTGCCCACACACAGCCTGTACATCTCAGGACCCTTGTACACGAATCGCTCGTGTATATTTGATAACACGTTACATTGTAACATTATTTACCTGCTTTATCACAGTATAATGTAGTGTCTCAACAACATCCAAATGTCCTGTTTCACGGAACGTATCGAGGAAGCGATGCATACCTGTAACTGAAACTGTAACGGCAGTAACAGAGTGTAAACATCCTTTACTTTGCAAAATGCACCCAATGGAATTTGATATACTCCTAGTAGGGAATTTACACGATTGGCATCAAACCAGGCCAATGTGATCTCAAGACATTGAGGATACAAAATTGCGAAGGAATTTTTGATGTCTCAAACGGGTCAGCCATGACAAAGCCTTCACATTTAGCCTTCGCAAACTTCACATTTAGTGACATCATAGTAGCATTGTGCTTTGCTCAAAAAGTGAAAGTTGTGTGTAGAACCTCAGGTTATATAGGCATTTTAAATAGAGAGAATAATAGTTTACCAAAATAAGGAAAAAATCTAAAAATGGTGTTTATGACATCCTGCTGTCGGAGAGACTGCCCCTCCAATCAAGCACAGCTGGAAAAGTGTTTTCTACTGCTGGACACGATGCTGTGATAGGAAAGTCATTTTCACCCTCACATTACATGAGATATTAATCATTAATAAAGAGCAGGTCTCTATCCGGTGCTTATGGCACTCGGGCCCTGTTCAGTGTTTATTGCTGTAATAAATGTAACGCTGTCTTAAAGTTTACTGAAGCAAGATCTCAGGGCGTCCTGAGCCATTGCACACGGCGCCGATGGAACAGATGAACTCTCCGGTCCAGGGCTCTATCGACTTGCTAAAGGTTACCGCTTCATCACCATAGTGCCACCCACACAGACCCCATGATGTCAGCATGAATAAGTGCCTCAACACGAAGGTTTCATTGATTTTTTTTGGACTGCTGGTAAAATACAAACACAAACTGGATTTTTTTTGTGTGTGTGTGTGTGTGTGTGTGTGTGTGTGTATTTTATTGCCACATAATGCCATTTGGTTGGTTATTTTTCTGTAGTAGTTAAAAAAAAGATAAACCTAACATACAGACCAATGATTTTTTAGAAATATGCAACAACAAGGCGGCATGATTTTATTTATTTATTTTTTAAATTAATTTATTTATTTAATAGGGACAAGTAGGAACACTTAACATGTTCATACTATAGCACTTATAGCCAAAGCTAATTTGCAATGCTCGTATGATGACGTGGTGTTTAACACTGTCGCCTCGCACCTCTAGGGTCAGGGTTCGATTCCCACCTCGGGGTCTGTGCGCATTGAGTTTGCATGCTCTCCTCGTGCTTGGTCGGGTTTCCTCCGGGTACATGCAGATTCGACTATTTGGTGTTCCCAAATTTGCCCATAGTGTGCAAATATGTGTGTAAATGTTGATCAGAGGTCCTACCACGGTTGTGAAATGGGAAAAGAAGTACAACGGTCACCTATTGGGCCTTTAACCAACAGTGAATGAATAGAAGATAAACTAATAAACTAATATAATAATGTACACTTGTCATTTTTATACATTCTGATTGGTCAGAAGGTTGTTGATTAGATTTCTTTAACAGCAGCTCAGACAGCAGTGCAGCTGCAAAGTACAGGACTTAATGTACTCATTTCATAATACAACAACAGCTCACTCACAGTGGAAAAATCATCTGTTTAATATTAACGGAAAGAGTGTCCTGTTTGCCAACACGCTCAGGACAAATGAGTTTACTCTTTTTTTTCCATTTCTCAGTTACATGACAATGATGTTTTGTTTATTTTTTTCCAGTTGTACAACTAAGACATAGTTAGGGACCAAGATCTATGACATCACCCCTGTGGCATCAAGGGCCCTCTTGTTCTTCTAGATTATTGTTTTTTTTCCCAGCGTCTGGGGCGTTTCGGAGGTCTTAACATGCTCATGAAAATCAGCACACAGGTTGGAATCAGCTGCATGTCATGGGCTCTATTTAACAGTAAGTCAGTTATTTTGGGTTGCTTGCAAAACCAATGGAATTTGATATACTAATTTAGTCGTGTCCAATTCCTCCCCGTCACTAGGGGGCTCCACATTAAGGCTACTGCTACCACTCAGTCGGGAGGGCCGATCACATGTTTCCTCCAAACCGCGTGACACCAGCCGACCACATCTTTTCGAACTGCTCGCTCACGCACCGTTAGGGGCGGAGTTACACACTCGGAGGAACAGCGCTATCCGCTCCTTCCGCTTGCGCGAGCTCACAGACGCCCCTGATTGGCTGTAGAGCCGTGATTAATGTAGGAGCACAAAGTACCTCTCATCCCTCCCCTCTGAGAGAGCTCGGCCAATCAGCTCTCTCTAGACCTCCGGCTGCGAGAGGATACAGCATCACATATTGTCACATTTCCGAATTATATAAATTCCAGAAATTATTGTTAGATTTATAAGTTTAGCCCTAATGATCAACCTGAAGCTGGCGGTGACAAAGAAAAACTTCCTGAGACGACATTAGGAAGAAAGCCCACGAGGAACCGATTTCAAAAGGAATTAATTCTCGGTTGTAAATAGTGTAACATACATGGGAGCTATAAATAAAGAAGTGATGTAATTGTTGTCAAATAGCGATGATGTAAGCAGAATAAAACACTTCATGGCATGCTGTTATAGCCAAATAATCAACTTCAGACTGGTGTAACTCTGCTTCATTGCATCATCCCAAAGTTGATTATTTTTCCGCAAATACTTAGTTCCTTGTACATTATGCAGGTTTTTCATACTCGGCTTAGTAAGAGATGTGAATTCTCACAGTCTACAGCTTCATCCTGAGCTCTTGTCACATAAATCTGTTCTTGCTCATAATCAGATGTTGTAAGTATCTTATGTAGGTCATACATTAGCTCAGCCTAGCTTAGGAAAGAAGGATATTTTACTTTTTGGAGAAAGAACAGTAATACTGTACAGGTAGGAGGGTCCAGCCGGGTAAAATACATTATTAAAACTCTGATGTTTTAAAAAAATTAGTTACCGATAACTTCATGTGCTCTCCAATCAGACTTTAAACTGGAGCAGCATTAATATTAATACACTAATATTCTTATTTATATAATTACATTTTCATCATCTCACTTCCCAGAATCCCATCTTATAGAAAGATCACGCCTGTAATGCACTACTTTTAGTCTCTCACGAACTTTGGATTAAATATTTTCCTAAAGCCGGAGATCTAGACTTGGATTCATCTGTCTGACTCTTTAATATTTTCCAGGCAGAACTCGTCACATGACAGCATATTCTCGGCCTGTTTATAAGCCTGACTGGGATTTTTATACAGATGGTATTAAAGACAGGCTTCTGTTAGAGAGATTAATCGACGTGGAACAGCAACTTTAGAGAACAGTGGTACAGTATACTAAAGAGGGTTTTCCAACTTTGTGAGATTATGATGGAAATGTAAACGTGACATTGTGTTACATTTTAATAATGTACATGTATAGGTTTAAACATAAAAACCAAAAATAAATCCAGCATTTTACTTTACCCTAATAAGTGAATAGAGATAGTAGTTGATTGACTCTTGTCATTTAGTACCAGCTCTGAGCATGTGAGACTTACAAGTATGAATTTTTGGTTGTCAAAACGTTGTAGTGACGGTTATTTGGCAATGTTGCAGAGATTAAGGCAACAGCATTGGTGGCTCAGTGGTAGGTTTCTTGCCTTCCTTGCAGATGGCCCGGGTTTGAGTCCCACCCAATGGCCAAACCCCAGCCACTGGATGCAGTGCCCCGACCCCGGATCAAATAGGAGGGTTGGGTTTTAGTTTGTTTAAAGTGACATGTATTCAGCTCTTTATTGCTGGGTTAAGGTACAGTATTAAACAGTCCAATGGTGCACAAGTGACAGGTGCAGGTGAGTGTATGTGAAAGTGGGTCAGGTGGTATGACCCGTCTATGGGAGCAGACCAAAGAATAACAACAGCAGATTTTGTGACAACATTGGTAACATTGGAAAAAAAACTGCTTAGTGTATGAGATGTGTTCTGTGAAAGCGTGTGTGATGCAGTTCGGACGCTGCGCAAACACCTTATTGCATTAGAGTAATCTGAGAGCCAAGATGATTCTCACTGTAATATTTCCCAAGGAAAATGAAACATTACATCACATTACCAGTCTGAATAAACTCAAATCTGATTCTTTACCTTAATGTAAGACGGATGTGATTTTTAAATCTTCTTCATATCTGATTGACTTTGGTATCTGATCCTAGAACGGATACACTGAATGTCCGATACGTGGTCATGTGACTTGCATGAGATTCGGTGATTAAGTAGATGATTTGGTACAGACTGTGTCCAAGCAAAACTGGAGTGAATCCACAGAAACAGAGGAGTGTTACCGCCATGGTTACAACGCTCATCTGACGCTAGTCTTCATGCTAAATACAGTCTTAGCATGCTAACACATTCTTCTTAACTCAAATGATCTGGCTTAAGGACTCTTAAAATGGAACTCTATGTTGTCAGAAAAGTAAAACACAAGGATGAAAAACGTCCAAACACAAACCAGGTAACTAGATTTCCCAAGCTAAAATGTTCCAAGCTAAAAGTGAAAACACAATAAATTAACAACTAAAGATTTTGCTTGAAAATCTCAGCAGGTTTAAAGCCAAATTTAAATTGAACAGGTTTAATTGTTGTATTTTAATGAATACTCCAGTGTTGTTTTACTTGTATTCACTGTATATTTAGTGCGTAAGTTAAAAGAAATCATAACTTTGCAACAGACCAGGACATTACCTCCTCTCACCAGCAGGGGGCTACAGAGATCTTATCAGATGTTCACTTCCTGGTTTCTCACTGTACAGTTCAGGTCTGTATACTGTATATATTTTACTCAGTCACTCATTGTGAAGTCTTGTCAATGTCGAGTGTTACGAGTGTTACGCAAGACGAGCAAAGATTTTTATCGTCTCCCCTGCTGGGTCTTAGTGCCTGCAGAGTTTCTGAGTGTGCATGTGTGTCTGTGTAAGGCAGAGAGTGTGTGTTTTTTTGGGAACCTGAGAGGAGGGGGGCTGTAAAGGCGTGTGTGTGTGTGTGTGTGTGTTGGTGTAAGTGAGTGAGCGCACACACACACACACACACTCGCACACTCGCCTTTACAGCCCCCGTCCTCTCAGGTTCCCAAACACACACACACACAAACTCGCCTTACACAGACACAGACGCACACTCAGAAACTCTGCAAGCATTAAGGCCCACCAGGGGAGACGATTACCTAGTGCTCGCGACTCCTTTGAAAATCTGTGTGCGCATAGCAATTATTTTATTATCTTTTGTATTTTTTTAAATATCAACATCAGGTGTAGCGTGAAAGTTAACGGCAATGTTGCCAACTTAGCGACTTTGACGCTATATTCAGCGAGTATTCAGACCCCTCTAGTGACACATTTTTTAAAAAGCATTTTTCCTGCAGTCACAGCAGGAGATGTTCACGCCTCGGCGTCTCGCCTGCAAATGAATCGCGCATGCGCGAAGCCGCCGCTCCCGCCCTGGCTTGTAAGCGGAATTTAAATGTTCTGTTCTGAGGATCTGCATAAAAAAAGTAACATTCTTTGTCTTAAATAAATCACTGCACAAACATTAATTAATTAACACTAGCTTCTATGTTTTTTTTTTTTTTTGTATTCTTTTTCTTTATTATACAAATAACAATCGAAACGTATTTAAGGTGTTTTTACCTCACTTTTTATTATAATTATTATATCATAATTATATGACATTATGTAATGTCATAATGTTTTTATCTACTTACTTTTAAAAAATATAATATGACATTATGTAAATTACGCGATGATGTAATTTAGTGACTTTTAGGACAGCCAATAGCTACTTTCCTTACTGAGGAGTTGGCAACACTGGTTAACGGCGTTGTTCTGTTCTTCTCTTTGTGTTAAATGGCTCTTTAACCAAGTAGGTGCATACGGGCACTTGCTGTATTGGAGAGCGTAAATAAACAAGCGTAACCCGGGTACGGTAAACAGAAAAATTAATGTGAACTCTGTCCAGCAGGGGGAGTGTTGATGGTTTGTGGACGCAGGACGAGTCGATCGTGCTGATTGTGAAAACAATGCACATGGATTGTCTTTTGGGGCAAAATTATATATCTGTATATATATATATATATATATTTTTTCCTTTTATAAATGAAATGTCTTCACAATAATGTTATTTAAATAATCGGACTAAATTATTAGATTAGACTAGCTTGCATTTTTTACAACCTGGGTATTTTATTTTTAAAAATTGCCAAACATTTACAAAGAAAATGTGTAACAACTTGTACTTTCCGACCTCTGACTGGGGAGGGGGTCGGAGGAATTCCTAATTGGATGGTGTTTCTACTAACGGGTAAATAAGTTGATCATATGTTACCACTAATCATGTCTAATTATTTCACTCTAATCATTAAATTAAATCCTTGAATGAATAAGTTGTGTTCTTCTGTAATGATGATGATGTTGTTGTTCCAGGCCCGAGGGGCCCGAGGCCGGGGGCAGCAGGGGCGGCGGGGGTAAACTTGGACTTCTGATCAATAAGCTGCACACGTTCCTGGCGGTTTCGGCGGAGCAGGGCAGCGAACACAGCTTACCCGGGCACTGGAGCGGTGAGCGCTTTAATGCCCTTCAGAGTGTGACGTGAGCCGCGTTTCTGTAACAACACGGCACACTTGAAAATAATAATGAAAGGAGTTATCGATGGGTCATAAAGCCCAAGACTTTTGTTTCTATAGAAATAAATACAGACTGGTACAGTAATGACTAGTGATTATAACATTAAACTGGTGATGTGTGTGACCACTGGAGTCTCTCTCGTCCATGTCCCAGGTGCGATGGCCAAAGAGTTTATCGAGCAGCAGCAAGCTGTAGCGCGAGCCGCTGAAGAGGTAAACCATCACTCTGTTATTTATCAATAAATCACTAAACCATGATGCTTAGTTTGAGACTTACCTCATGATTTGGGGATATGAGCGGACTTATTTTGGAAACGTAAAGGTTTCAAGCTTCAAGTAAACATTATCGTTATTTTTATAATTTATTTTTCTTTCGCACTTCATCCTTTTGACCAGTTAAATGAAATGCTCTGTCTCGCCACTAGGGGGCTCAAAACAGAATTCCTGGTTCCCAAGCTCAAGTTAGGGTGAATTAGTTACACTGTTACTTTCTGTCAGTGTAACTAATTACTATTGGTTACTAGAACTCGGTCTCCTCTGTGATTGGTTAGTGCATGGGGGCGGGACTTAGTGTTTCTTTAGTGCAATAAATAAGTATATAAATGTCAGGAAATAATAAATTATTTTGCTGGTGTAACTGCTTTGACCAGCAATTTAATAATGGACCATAAACCATGATTGAGTCATAAGTTGTTTTGCAGCAAAAGTTTTACTTCCTTGTATTTTATAAACTCCTCCCATGTCTCTTTAGTGTCTGCATAGTTTGGCCCCACTGTAACAAACTAAGAGAATAAAATCATAGATGACTCTCCAAGTACTGCAGCTTTTAATGTTGAGAATTATCCTTAAAAAAATTTTTTTTTTACTCTTTTGTTGTGTGTTTGTTTACTTTGGTGCATGCAGGCCTCAGAGGCCGGGACCTCCGCCGCTCGCTCCAGAAGGTCAGTCCTGTTTCAGCTGTAGTTATAAACGGTTGCAGCGTTCACGCTCACTAAACTCGCTTTGCTGCTCATGTAAAATCCAGGAAGCCCCTGGTGGTGACGAAGCACAGCGGCCTGAACGAGTCGGACGCTTCGTCTGAGAGCGGAACGGAGGACGTGCTGTCCGTCAACTCCAGCGAACCAGACTCGACCTGCCTGCCTAAAGGTGTGTGTGTAGTCTATTGTAAAAGCTGAGGGGACCTTAAACGTTGCAAAAAGTTGGATATTGCACGAAAATGATGGTGTTGATCGTTATGATCTTGTGGTAGTTATCTCTCTCTCTCTCTCTCTCTCTCAGGTACAGTGTTTGTTCTCCCGGAGCCGGTGGCTAACGAAGTCCGTGACGAGTTCAGAGGTCCAGAATTTCGCAGCAAACGAGTGAAGCAGAACAAAGACTTCTCTGACAAACGGAGAGGTGAGGACGAGGGAAAGCAGATGACCGTTTGTTTATCTTTTCTGTTTTTAGTTCTTTTAGAATATTTGATCGATTTGTTATTAGAGCTTTGAGCTCCGCCCAGTTCAAAAACATAGAATGTGTTATAATTTCCGTTCTGTGTGCTTGAACTCTGTAGTGTGCACTGGTGTGTGATCGTGTGTGTCTCTCTCTCTCTCTCTCTCTCTGTGTGTATGTGTGTGTGTGTGTGTGTGTGTGTGTGTAGGAGGCTGCGACATCGAGCGGGTGAACTGTACGGCCTGCGGTCAGCAGGTGAACCATTTCCAGAGAGACTCGGTCTACCAGCATCCTGCACTCAAAGTGCTCATCTGCAAGGTGTGTGTGAGACGTATCGGTGTACGACTTCATGATGCATTTTACGAAGGGACGAAAACTACAAGACATCCCATAATACTCAGGTTTTTAAGGCTTGTCTTGTTCTTTTCTTTGTCACCCAGTCCTGTTTTAAGTACTACATGAGTGACGACATCAGTAAAGACGCGGAGGGAATGGACGAGCAGTGCAGGTAGGAGCCGACCTTTTTTTTAAATTTTTAAATTTTTTCCCCCTCCGTCGAGTTTTACGGTGTACTGACGTCCCGGTGCGCCGCGCTGTGATTGGCCGTGTTCTCCCGCAGGTGGTGCGCAGAGGGAGGCAGTCTGATCGGCTGCGACTACTGCAGCAACGCTTTCTGTAAGAAGTGCGTGTTGCGGAACCTGGGGCGGCGCGAGCTGTCGGCCATCTTGGAGGAGGAGCGCAAGTGGTACTGTTACGTGTGCAGCCCCGAGCCCCTCGTGGACCTGGTGCTGGCCTGCGACTCGGTGCTCCAGAACCTGGAGAAGATCTGGGCTCGCAAACGGGCCAACGCGGGGGGCGGGGCTCGCGGGAAGCAGCAGCGGGGCGGGCGTGGTGGAGCGGGGGC
>JAQQZT010000020.1:17187167-17201008 GCA_030068275.1 Clarias platycephalus | reverse complement strand
ACAAAATATAAAGTAAAAATAAAACAAATTAACCTGCACTTTACCTTTAAAAAAAGTAAAAATAAATCCCGACAGATGAGTGTTTCTGTTTATGCGAGCAGGCATGTGTGTGTGTGTGTGATGCTAAAGTAAGAGGAAGTGAATGTTGTCACACAAACATAACATCAGTTTATCCAAAATGGTTTGTTCCAAAAATTTTCAAGTCTACACTTTTTGTGTTGGAGTTTGTATTCAAGTTTCTCTGTGTATTAACGTCACATCCAAAACAATGACTAAATGCTGCACATTGTGAGGATGTACGATGGTGAGCCAGAAATGATCCGCACACTACAGCGATATTAAAGCTTCTCTTGGCCGCACTGTCTGATCAGCACTTTCTGTTCGAGGCTCCTGTCTCCCTGGTCACTGCTGTGAAGGTGTGAACGTTTTATATCAGTTCACTTGTAACTGCAGTGCGAGCAGTAATGGATGCCTCACTAATCAGGATTTTTTAAACAAACATTTTAGGTAGAAAAATCATGTTTCCTTTTAAAAAAATACAAACAATAGTTAAGTAAAAGTACTGGTATTTGTTTTACCTTTGAGTTGAGTAAACATAAAAAAGTAAATAAAAAGTGATTTAATTTAATTATGCTGTTTGTAGTATAAACCAAATTCCAAAACAAATTTCCAAGCAAACTGCATTACAGCACTTATACATGTAGAGTGACACAAAGAGTGATTCAAACATTGAACCGACATCAAAGGCAACTAAGATGAGAAGTAAATAAAAAATAAAGGTCATCATTGTTATCGCTTCCTTTTATTCCTTTCATCCAGCAACACTGATTATAATAGTTTTGCATACATATCACTAATAATTTTTTTTCTAACTTCCATTGACGCTCTAGCAAGTTCCTTGACTGCCATGTTGAATGCTAATTTCCAGAAACAAAATTATTACTATCTGGAAAGATAATTCGCTCACTCAACCAGTGGAGTGGTAAAATCTGTACAAACAACTTACATCTTGTTTTATATATACTGTATATAGAACAGAACCACACTTGGTCAATCGTACAGTTACACTGAATATTAGCACTGAATGTCAGCAATATAATATTACTCCATTACAGTTCTCTACTCAGACCTGAGTAACTGAACCAAATCCAGATCATAACACTGTCTCCAGAGGCTTGTACAGTGGACACTATGCATGATGGTGCATCGCTTCATCCGCTTCCCTTCTTACCACGACACGCCCATCACTCTGGAATAGGATCAATCTGGAGTCATTTAAGGTTTTTTTATTAAAATTTTACTGTATTAATCTATAATTGTATTAATATATTATTATTATTATTATTACTATTATATAATTCTAGTAATTTTATACTAGTTATCATAATTGTATTAATTTGTGCTGTTAAACATGCGCAGTGATGATTTACAACTCACTTATTGCCTTATTTTTACTTTTATTTCTGTACTTTTTTAAAGTCTGTGCGTTCTTTTTTTTTTCTTTTTCTAAAGAACACCATGTCCTTTCCGGCTCTCCGTACTTCAGGTGGCGTAACTCTTATAAATGTATTATTTCTTTCCCATACGCATTGTGATAAAGTTCGTGTCTGGCGTTATGATTGGCTAGTATACATGTATCCTGAAAGACCATTGGTTATCAATGTAACAGGCACGTTTAGATAGCCAATAAGAACTCGGTAGAAAGGAGTGGGCGGTGATTGTCTGGATACAGGTGTGCGAACTGGTTTAATCCGTTGTCGCTTGAAAGTGACGCGCTGACCATTTCGCAGATCTTGAACGTATGTTATCCCGCAAGTTATAGACGTGTATGGTATTAAGATCTGCGAAAAGCAAGCAACCGGAAAGCAAGCAAACAAGCAAGCAAGCAAGAAAACCGTGACAGCAGAGACAAACTTTGCTAGCTTTAGAGCTAGCCTGCGGATTCGTTCGTAATTTATTGTTATTGTTATTATTGAGCATATACATAGATGGAGGCGTTACGGTGTTTCAATGACTCTCATTATTTGGAGGAGTTTAAAGATGACGGTTTGCAGAGCGTGACCTCAGCAGAGCAGGTGAGAGAGACATGTCACGCGCTCCTCTTAGCTAACAGAGAGCGAGCGGTTGCCATTAGCAACGGTTAAACGGTTAGGGTTTAAATTTTGTACTGTAACTGAATAACAGCTCGGCGTGTAGCGGGTATGACGTTACATCCGGTGGTCTTAGCTGGTTTATTTATGATTTATAAAGAGTTTATAATGTTTACAAGCTAACTAACTCCGACTGCTGAGTCTAAATCAAATCTCTCTCTCTCTCTCTCTCTCTCTCTCTCTTTGTTTAATTCAGAGAAAAGTTGAGAGGAACATTAAAGAGGTTCTCAGTGTTTACCAGCAGATCCACACTTCACCCCAGTGAGTACTCTTCAATCCTCCATAATGTCTAATCACAACCCTAGGGGTTAATGCAGTATACGGTTTAATTATCTATCTGTCTGTCTGTCTGTCAAATTACCTGATTTATGTATATATATATATATATATATATATATATATATATATATATATTATCGTGATACCCAGGTGCAGATTCAATCTGTGTTGCGATTCTGTATCACGATGTTAGAATTGTATTTTTTCTTTCCAATTCTAAACAAATTTACGGAGGCGCAGTGGCTTAGTGGTCAGCACTGTCGCCTCGCACCCTCAAGGTCTGGGTTCGATTCCTGCCTCCGGTCTGTGTGCACAGAGTTTTCATGTTTTCAGTCTTGTAACATGGAATTTCTGGAATATTCCACAAGTCATATAACTGAGGACCTACAATGTGTCAACTTTTCTGTCCAGAATGTTTCAACTTTGCAGCTTCAACTTTACCTCAGACACTGGAGACTCCTCCCATGAATCTTAAATAACTCAACACATTTCATTAATAATCCTTAACTCCTTTTTTCTCTCTTTTTTTTTTTTTTTTAAAAGAGAGAAACTCATGTGCATTATAATGCAGTGAGTTTATTTAAGAGCTGTGTCATGTGACCAAAAAGCTGCTTTGCTTTGTTAAACCTTCCCTTGTGGGTGTAAAAACAGTTGAGATTGAACCGGGTGACAGCTTTTACCTTTTACAAACGCACACACTGCAGTGTTTTGCGGACGTCAGGACATGCTTGTGGATCTCTAAAAAAATAATAATAATAAAATACCAAGATCCTGGACTAAACTTATAAATCATTTTATGGATTAATTTTGAAAATTATTTGTTTTTAAAAATATTCAGGCCATGAGGGATGTGGGTGTGTATGTTTTCTGGAGGAGTCAAAGGTAAAGATTCAAGTATTTGCACATTTCTTTGCGGTTTCTCTGTGACATGTCACTCAAGTAAAAGTAATGTTTAATTGTCTAGATGTTGTTTTCTCAGAAGAGACATTGTTATCTGGGGATCTACGCATGCTTGTTCCTCGTGATAGATTGTGTTTGTTGTGCAGATTACGGGGTTTAGCGGTGAGCGGGTGTGGATATCAGGAATGTTCTTACCCCTGCGTGGTGTAAAGCAGCTTTATACTTAGTTGTAATTGCCATGTTTGTCGTGGCTCAGTGGGAAGCAGAGGAGTTGAGATCGTGACTTAATGATAGGCGGCTCGCGTGTAGAGCAGCTCGGATAATTTTCCCTACAGTTAGACAAGGAGCACCACATTTAGGACCATCAGTGCTGATGCACAGGTACGCTGACTTCCTCAGGACTCCAGGAACCAGGGTGGGTTCTGTGTGGCATCGGGAAGGCTCAGAAGGGTGGTAATTGGTGGAATGTGTAAAATAAAGGTGTGGAAATAAATTCAAGCTAAACCTGACTTGGATGAACATCAGATCAGACTTCAGACTTGTGTACAAAATTTTGTATACATCCATACAAGATTTCAGCTCAAACGTCAGACGAAACCTTTGCACAAGGTGTTAGGTTCTAGCCCAGACCAAAACTCGGACCAGTCTCTAGCCGAGATTAAATTTATTTTAATCTTTTTTACCTCAGTCCAGTCTCTAGCTCAGACCTCAGTCATCAGTCCAGTCTGTAGGCATCAGATTTTAGCTGTTGGTTTGTTTTAACTAACGGCATCTCATGAGGTAAAACTTTTAGCTGAAGTAGTCTAAAATGTGGACAAACTAGTGTTGAACTTTAAATGTATTATTTCATATTGAAATTAAAGATTGAGCAGTGTTTGTTTCGAGAGGGCTTTATACCACGTCAGTGAAGTATCGTGGTGTGTGATCTGTTCTGCTGTTTTTCAGGCCGACGTTATTACGAGAACAACACTACCAGTATCTGAAGAAAGGTTTACGCCATCTCTCCGACGCCTACGAGGTAAGCAGTGGCCTTTAGGGCAGGAAAAATAAGTCCTAACATGGATAAAACCGGGTTAAAAGAATGTAAATGTTTTTTTTTTTTCAGTGCTTTCCCAGAGGCAAAATGAATTATTAATACTTGTTTTTTTTTGTGGTTATTTCTACCCTGTTCCTTTTTTTTTAATTGTTTATTTTATCCAGTGTTTCTGCATGACTTAGCGTATGCTGCAGAGTCGCTGATGATAACGTCACGTTCTGTAGTGTGATACTGTACATGGTGTAACCGCTCGTCCTTGACAAACCGAAAACAGTTCAGATTCTCTCTAACTTTTTTTTCTCTGTATTATAATAATTAATTTAATGAGTGTTTAAATCTTAAATGAATAAGGAAAATAAGAAATAGAATGAAATGGTTAATTTAATATTATTGCTACCTTGGTATCTATAAAACCCATATAAACCAGAGAAGTGTTGCGTTTCCCAGTGTTCCCAGCTGAGTAGAGCAGTGTGCGATCTTTTTAATTATTTAGGTTAACTTAAAAAGTTTAAATGAAATGATATTGATGAATTCCTAAAAAACATAACAAAGCTTTTGCAAAAAATACAGCCACTTCCATCTTCTGCAAATACTCATGTGTTACAAAAGTATCGCTTTTTCCTTCTTTTGAGTTTATGGGTTGGGTTTCTTCTTTTGAGTTGGTGCAGTGGTTTGGCAAGCGGGAAAAAAGCTCATTGCTTTATCTGAGACATGACATTTAAACAGACAATAACCCAAGTTATACAATTTATTCAGAGTTGTCTATATTTAGTAGTATCTTATACTTCAAAAAGAATCCAGTGAGAAATGTAGCTTCTTGAGATGAATCAGACTCATTAGCAGTAGATCTTTAAAGTGATCCATTAATCAGACTGGTTTGTCCAACACGTCCCATTGGGTGCTCGATCGGATTGAGATCTTCCTTGGATTTTATGTTGGATCAGACCAGACAGGTTGGCTTTTGGTCTCAACAGCCATAAATGAGCCTTTTCGACATAACCTCCTTGCTTTTCAATACACTTTGTCCATCTGCCAACAAACTACAGGGAGGATGGTTTAACACCTGAAACGAAGGTTTTGCAGAGTGTCGACAGCGTGGGCAGAAGCGTGCGGACGCGCATCGTCATGCGAGATCACAACGGCCTCGTATATATCTGTCCTCTCCGTTTAATCCGAAGTTTAGACTTCAGCTCGTCTTTTTGAACCTTTTTTCCCTGATAATGTTCCAATACTGACCTCCAGAAAACTGTTTACAGAAATCGATTAACAGCTCTAAAAACAAACAGAAAGAAAGTACAAAACATGATTTATATTTATAGAGACTGTGTGTGCAGGACATCGCCGCAAATTTATGTGGCTGATGATAATTGGACACGTCTGCTTTACGCGTGTGTAAGTCATTGTTTTGGTAATAACGCATTAGACTGATAATCATTAAGGTTATGCACGTATATGGATGTAATAAAATGTTCAAATATTACAGTTATGTTGCAGGAATTTTAAAAAGCGCTTACGGTCCGGGAGCCCCTCATGTATGTAACTTGTATGTAATGTTTCGAAGGTTGTTAGCTTGATGTGTATAAACACTCGCGTGCTTGTTTAGCAGTGATTAGCTCAAGATGCACCATTTGAGACCAAATGTTGGCTCATCATAGCTGCACTCATCAATTAGTGCACTTGATTGTGTCATAAATTATGCAAAATAATTTGTAAATCGAGTTTCTTTGAAGCTTTTCGAGGTTGGCAAAAACATTTTGGGTTTTTAATTGAGTCGCACTCCATGTCTAGTGTGTCTATGTGTATGTTGTAGTAAGGTCTTGTTGGCTCACTGTATTTATGGTCTGCTGCTCTCAGTGTCTGGATGCCAGTCGGCCCTGGCTGTGTTACTGGATCCTGCACAGTCTGGAGCTTCTGGAGGAACCCGTGCCTGCTTCCGTGGCATCAGAGTGAGTACAGAGACATCTCCCCTTGTCCCCCCCCCCCCCCCCCCCCCCCCCCCCCCCCACTCCCTCCCCTATGCCTACTGACACCCCTGAGCATGCGCTGACCCCTGACCTTTCCCATTGCACGTAGTCACGGCACACAGAAATGATTTAATGGTGGTGGTGTGACCTCAGGCGCATGTGCCTCTCCGCCACAGAGGGTCCATTTATCCAGGAATTCTGTAGGTTGTTTTAATGAATGCAGCATATTTTACCGAGTTAAACATAATGTCTTTATTCTGGTCTTAAATGAGGGTTTTGTTCTTGCACAGTCTTTAACAGGGATGCTTTTAAAACCTTCTAGATGTGTGTGTGTATGTGTATTAGATAATCTCGCAAGAGACTGTGTGTGCAGGGCCTCACCGATGATTTTGCATGTGAATGCAAATTTATGCGGCGGATGATAATTGGACACGTCTGCTTTACGTGTGTGTAAATCATTGTTTTGATGATAACACAACACTACGCATTAGTTTGATAATCAATTAAGTTATGCACGTATATGGATGTAATGAAATGTTTAAATATTACAGGAGTTTTAAAAGGCGCTTCGAGTGGTTCAGTCGCAGTCCGGGAACCCTGTACATGTATGTGATTACTGTATGTTTTGAAGGTTGAATAAACACTCGCGTGCTTGGTTTGCAGTGTGTGCCAGTTCCTGGCGCAGTGCCAGAGCCCGAAGGGTGGCTTCGCAGGAGGTCCGGGGCAGCACGCTCACCTGGCACCCACCTACGCCGCGGTAAACGCCCTCTGTATCCTGGGTACGGAGGAAGCCTACAGCGTCATAAACAGGTCCGTACCGCCGCAGTGTGCAGCCGTGACGCTCGGTTGTCAGTCAGCGCCGTGAGATAACGCTGCTCCCCTTCCCCCACCAGAGAGAAGCTCCTGGACTTCCTGTTCTCGGTGAAAAAGCCAGATGGCTCCTTTATTATGCACGTGGGTGGGGAGGTGGACGTCAGGTGAGCTCCATCGCCATGGTTTCGCGGTCGTGTCTGCACGGCGTATTCCCCAAAGCCTGATTCAAACACGGATTTAACATAATTCTGTGATGTTTTATTAAGTACATACTGACTTCTGGCATTAATTTAATTTAAAAAAGTAATAATAATAATAAAAAGCGATTCTATTAAATCCTCCTCACGACCTGCTGATGTGAATGTAAACGTGAATTGATGCTGTTCTACAGGAGCGCGTACTGCGCGGCGTCCGTGGCCTCTCTCACTAACATCATGACTCCAGAACTGTTTGAGGGAACACACAACTGGGTCATCAGGTACCGTATACTTTCAGCTGCTTTTAAAATACACTGCTGATGTTTTGCTGTGAGTGGAGAAAGAGAAGCAAGTTAAGCGGCAAGTGAGGAAAAACAAACACGGAGGACGAAGTGGCAGGGGAAATAAAAATGTGAAAGAGTCAACACGAGGAGATTTATGAAATGTGGATCAGAACTTTTTTTATTGTCAACATTTCAAGTGGAAACGGACAAAACTTATCAGACTTGGATAAAAACTTGTCACACACAAGAACAGAATGTGTCGGGGTCAGATAAAATGCAGCAGACCTGGACAGAGTCACACAGACACACATGTAAACGATTCGGGCAAAAAAAAGTATTACTCTGATTAAAATATTTCACTAAAAGATAAAACATTCCAGAAAGAAATATATCCGACTGACGAAACGTACTACACACATCAACATCCAAGTAAGGAGAAAAATTTAATCATATTCATTTCAAAATACGCGACACTCAAATGAAACATATTTTGAAACAAAGTATATCAGACTTGAAGAAAAAAAAAATTTATGGAATCAGACAAAATATGATAAACTGCAACAGAGAAGAAAAAAAAATCAAGCAAAAACTGCATCTCAGGACAGGACACGTCACTCAAACAGGAAAAATATATACTTAGACAAAACGTAAACTTCAACAAAAAAAATGAAGCAAAAGTGGACAATGTTTGAGACTAAAATTAAATTAAAAACATTTCACGCACAAAAACATCACTAAAAATATCAGACTCGGACAATACAGGACAAATCACAAAAAAAAAGTTTCAGACTCCAACAACACAGAACAGACATCAGAAGAGGAAAACATTTAGGAAAATCAAACAACACCTGATTTAGGCCAAATCAGATTAAAAGAAAAATATCAGACAGAAAATATATAACTAAAATACAATGCATCAGACTCAGACAAAACGTGTCACGTTAGCAAAATCTATCGGACAAAACAACAGACGTTAACAAAGAAAAAAAAGTCAGTTTTGTTCGCACTTTACATAGAGTGGAATAAACCATAACTTCGTGTGTGTGTTTTTTCAGCTGTCAGAATTGGGAAGGTGGTTTGGGAGGGATGCCCGGTCTGGAGGCTCACGGCGGCTACGCCTTCTGCGGCATGGCGGCGCTGGTCATACTGGGAAAGGAACACATGCTGGACCTCAGGGCCTTACTAGTGAGTGCTGCACTTTCACTCTGTATTACCCATCATGCCTCTCTGTCCCTCCATAACCCACTCGCCACATCTCTCCGGTCTCGTAGAGAATATGAGCACGAATGTCCTCGAACACGCAGGGAGAGAAACCTGATGGCGCCGTAGACCTGATGCTCTGCTCAGAATAACACAGACTGACGTTTTATTGGGCGAAACGCCAGTCCGTGTCCCGGCTCACGCTGTTTATAGCACTTCAGGAAGGATGAAGGAGAAGAGGGGTCTGATATGAGCTGCTTAATAACCACAGCGTGCAGGAAGTGCAGATCGCTCCATTACACAGTTTTAGGGAACGCCGCGATCACGACTCAAACAGACTCCAGAAGTTTGTCTTGGATGAACACATTTTCTTTTAAGATTAAGAAGACGGCTTGTGATGTCACAGAGGAGTTTGCGTGTTCTCCTCTTGGTTTGGTAGGTTTTCTTCTTTGTAAAGACATGCAGATTAGGTGTGCGTGTGTGACATGTGATGGCCGAAGCTGAATTAATGACTTTCAGGTCGAGATAAGACGTACATCTGGGGCCGGGGCTAGTTTAGTGGTTTAAAGCATCGGACCGCTGATCGGAAGGTGTCGGGTTTAAAGCTCAGCACCACCAGCAGGTTGTTGTGCAAGTCCCTTAACCCTCAATGGCTCAGATGTATAATGAGATAAAACGTAAGTCACTCTGGATAAGGGTGTCCGACAAATTTAGAGATTTATTGTGTATATGTATATTTAAGGGGTTTTATTCCCAGTAACGTCCTCATTGTTCAGTGATATGAAAGTTCCTAAAGAAGGCTGGGTGAGATGTAGCGCCATATTTAAATCTTATGTCACTGAACAGGTCCAAATCAAGGATATCATTATTAATAAAATCCACACACACATGGCTGTGTTGCTTCTAAGAGGCTGTTAAATGAAAAACAATCATGCAGTACGATTCACTTCTCAAAATTACTGTCCTGAATGTTTATCCTACTTCCACATGCCGTACAAGCTGTGTTTAGCGACGTTAATTCGTACAGCATGCCCAAAGTCAACAAACAAGCTTAACGAAGAATCATTTGAAAATAGCAACAGTTTACAGCTTCAGGGTGTAAAGTCGAGTCACAGACGGATGGAACGGATCCGCACTCGGGCTTTAGGATTTTCACAGAATCGGTTCGGCTGCTCGTTAAGAAAACAGTCTGATGTTTGAAGTGTTTAACGCACACAATGCTGTAAAGGGTCTAATTCAAACACTGTCTGATTTGGGCACATAAAATGGCGACGACTGGGCGGAGCTGATCGGGGAGATCTTACTGCCTCTGTAAAGAAAAATATGCAAAGGTAAAGAAAGAAGGCGAAGTTAAAAATGATT
The DNA here is from genome assembly GCA_030068275.1 of Clarias platycephalus. Classification (NCBI taxonomy): domain Eukaryota; kingdom Metazoa; phylum Chordata; class Actinopteri; order Siluriformes; family Clariidae; genus Clarias; species Clarias platycephalus. The sequence goes on along the minus strand of JAQQZT010000020.1, from coordinate 17,190,823 downwards.
AAAAATGACAAATTCTACTGTACAGAAGTAACAGGCATTCTCTCCTCCGTGTGTGTGTGTGACTGTGCGTGTACTCCTCAGCGCTGGGTCACGAGCAGGCAGATGCGTTACGAGGGCGGCTTTCAGGGCCGCTGTAATAAACTGGTGGACGGCTGCTACTCGTTCTGGCAGGCCGGCCTGCTCCCACTGCTCCACAGAGCGCTCCTTATAGACGGTAAGACTCTCTTATGGTTGTTACAAGCCATAGTGCTTACGCTAATTAATGGCACCCTTGGTAAAGATGGCTTTAGACGTATTATATATATTTAAAAAAATACTATACAACCCGTCAGGCGTAGTCAGTAAATAATCTTAGTGTGGTATTAATTAGTTTTTTTTTGTTTGTTGTTATTTAGAATAAGATGAACAAGTAGATCTCAGGGTCTGTGGAGTTGGCACAGATGCCTCCACCACCACTTTTCACACATTTAACCCTGTTTCCATCAATGGAAAAAGAAATGACTCCAGGTATTGTTAATTTGTAAATCCTGCACAGGGTTTTGATTTATTGTTTGTTTTTTAAACAAAGCCATGTGTGTCTAAATTATTGTCATTCCTTAAAAATCGTAAGGGGGGAAAAAAAAAATTCCCCTTTAGGAATTTTAAGGTGCCAAGAATGACCGTGAGGATGCCAGTACTTCTCAGGAAGGCTGTATTTTTACTGTATTTACTTCAGACTGATTCTGCCACACGCACACCTTTAAACTCCCAGTGCTGTTACACTCTATTATCACCACTCCGGATATACCTCCTGTCCTATCAGATTACTCGGTCGGATCTTAACTGCTTTATAATCCTCATTAGCCCTGTGAACCTCGGAAAGCTAATGTTATTGTGACTGTAGATTTGTATTTCGTGGTGAACTTCCTCACCCGAGACTCCCTCAGTACTCTCAGTGTTTGGGAAGCACTACTAGCTATCTGTAAACTAAAACATGCCGGGTGTGTATGTACGGAGCAGGTGCCTGTGTGAGTTTAACCGTGCTGTGCCGCCGGTTCGTAGGAGACGAGACGCTGAGCACGAGCAGCTGGATGTTCGAGCAGCGGGCGTTACAGGAGTACATCCTGCTCTGCTGCCAGAACCCCGGAGGAGGCCTGCTGGACAAACCGGGCAAGTGAGTGCCGCTTCCTGTGAGGATTTACGGCTGTAGATATGACCAGAGCGCCGCTGAATTCTCACACGAATCACAGGTTCATATTGATGCGCTCGCGTCAGCGTTTCCATAGTAACAGCTGGAAATCTGGTGACGTTTTCCATCAGCCTTTATGGAAGGCGTCTCCAGTTTTGGGGCATTTAATCTGCAGGACTTCTGAAGAGAATAAACAGGGAGTTCATTTGTTGAAGGTGATTATGTAGGTCGGTGTACGTTGATCAGTGGATAATTAAAATGTAAGTGTAATGATGTTTTAATAAATAAAACACTTCAGGATGTGCCGGATCTTTCCGAACGTCCAGAAGTGCGTTATGTTGCTGTACAGCGTTTCCCAAACATCTCCATACATGTACACTATATTGCCAAAAGTATCGGCTCCCCTACCTACACACGCATATGAGCTTGAATAACATCCGATTCTCAATCAGCAGGGTTTAACATGATGATGTTGGCCCCGCCCCCTTTGCAGCTGTAACAGCTTCAACTCTTCTGTGAAGGCTTTCCACGAGGTTTGGGAATTTCTGACCAAAAGGTGTTCTATCAGGACTCTGTACAGGCCAGTCCAGTTCTTCCACACCAAACTCGCTCATCTACATCCCCAAACTGTTCCCACAAAGCATGAAATCGTCCAGAACGTCTTGGTATGGTGAAGCAACAAGAGTTCCTTTCACTGGAACTGAGGGTCCGAGTCCCAACACCTGGGGAAAAACAACCCCACACCAGTTCCAACATGACTGCGCACCAGTGCACAAAGCAAAGCTCCATAAGAACATGGATGATCGAGTTTGGTGTGGAAGAACTTGGACTAGACGGAAGTCCTGACCTCAACCCGATTGAACACCATTGGGATGAATTACAGCGGAGATGGTGAACCAGGTCTTCTCGTCCAACATCAGTGTCTGCGCTTCTGGAAGAACGGTCAGAAATGCCCACAGACACACTCCTAAACCTCGTGGAAAGCCTTCACAGAAGAGTTGAAGCTGTTACAGCTGCAAAAGGGGCGGGGCCAACATCATCATTAAACATTATGGATTAAGAATGAGATGCTGCTCAAGTTCATATGCATGTGATAGCAGGCGAAGCGAATACTTTTGGCAATATAGTGTAGGAGATGGATTTCAATACTTTAGTGTCTGTATCCGAGTGAGTTTGATCATATTTACAGATTGTTTATCATGTACATGTTACACATAAAAAAATAAATAAATGACTCAAAATGCATGAGTGCTGTAAATAAATCTTGTTTTATTTTTACATCCTGTTTACTGCTGACTCGTTACTTTAGAGCTCTCTAGTGTTTCGCTCACTTGGTGTTGAATTAATTGAAGAGATTAAATGTTCTAATTAATAATAATTCCTGTTAGAGTTGCATTTTTGTTGCAGTGTTATTCATTAATTTATTATTCTTTCCCTCGAGGTCCCGGGACTTTTACCACACGTGCTACTGTCTGAGCGGTCTCTCGATAGCGCAGCACTTCGGGAACAAGGATCTCCACCACGAGCTGGTCCTCGGCAAAGAAGAGAACAGACTGGTGAGAGTAACGGCTAATCAGCTCATTACGGAGCATCTGGAGAAGTGTTCACAGAGCTTCAGTTTTTCCACACTTTATAATGTTACAGACTTATTACAAAATGGATTAAAATTCATTATTTTCCTACGATTTAAATTCTACAAACAATAATGACAACGTGAAAGAAGTTTGTTTAAAATCTTAGCAAATTTATTAAGAGAGAAAAAAATCATCCCTGAGATGTTTCTACACCTCGATTGGAGTCCACCTGTGGTAAATTCAGTTGATTGGACACACACCTGTATATATAAAGGTCCCACAGTGAACAGTGCGAGTCAGAGCACAAACCAAGACATGAAGTCCAAGGAACTGTCTGTAGACCTCCGAGACAGGGTTGTATCGAGGCACATAAGGGAACAGAAACATTTCTGCAGGATTGATGGTCCAGATGAGCTCAGTGGCCTCCATCATGTGTAAATGGAAGAAGTTTGGAACCACCAGGACTCTTCCTAGAGCGATCGAGAGAGAAGAGCCTTCAGAAGTCAGGGAGGTGACCAAAAACCCGATGGTCACTCTGAAAGAGCTCCAGCGTCTCTCTGTGGAGAGAGGAGAACCTTCCAGAAGAACGACCATCTCTCCAGCACTCCACCAATCAGGCCTGCATGGTAGAGTGACCAGACCGAAGCCACTCCTCAGCAAAAGGCACTTGACGGGCATATAGAGTTTGCCAAAAGGAACCCCGAAGGACTTTCGGACCTTAAGAAAAAGAAACTTCTTTTGTTGGCGCCTCTTTGGCACCAATTACAAGGTTTTTTTTATTTATTTTCTTTTTTTCTTTTTTGGGTATTTCAAATTTTCTCCCTAATTTAGTCGTGGCCAATTCCTCCCCGTCACTAGGGGGCTCCACATTAAGGCTACTACGACCACTCAGCCGGGAGGGCCGAAGACTATCA
>JAQQZT010000020.1:17136293-17148923 GCA_030068275.1 Clarias platycephalus | reverse complement strand
CCCTCAGTCTAATGGGCAGAAAGAGCCAACCAGGAACTAGAGACCCTCAGTCTAATGGGCAGAAAGAGCCAACCAGGAACTAGAGACCCTCAGTCTAATGGGCAGAAAGAGCCAACCAGGTACTAGAGACAGCCTAAAGGATGCTGTACAGTAAGATGGAACCTGAGCAAAAGAATGGAATATGTGAACAAATCAATGCTGACTTCCTTCACAGGACTCAACTTTTTCCATTGTTGTTTGGGCTAACACCCCCATTTTCCCATCCCAAGAAAAGGAGGTTGCTGTGTCTTCAGCTCAGTCCTTTGTGCACAGCTGTAGGAGGACCTGTCCAGGACCCGACTTCTGCAACCAGTGAATTTAAGTGTCAAGCTGACCGATGCCACTCAGCAGCCCCCAGGTGCTGAGTCGTTCAGAGTAATGTTATCCACTCGAGATATTCCCATCAAGACATTTTCCCATAAATTGTTACCCAGATTCATTGCATCTTTCACCTTATTAACCCCTGTTCTGTCTGCTTTCTCTGCCCTTCCCCATGTATCCACCAGATATTCACCCGGACTTTTCAGGTCTTATAACTCAGATGCCTTGTGTCCAGTCTATTATCACTTCCCTCCCACCCTCCTCCTCGCCTCATCGATGGAGGTGAAGTGTTCACAGTTCACAAGTTGCTAAAAGAATGCCACCGAACGTGATGCCTTCAGTGCTTCATCGATTTTGAGGGCTATGGTCCATAAGAAAGGAGATGGGTACTTGCTACGTTCATAGAGCTGACCTTGATCTCCGACTTTCCAAGTGAATAATTAAGCAACTAGTCTGAACACATATAAAGATTGGTTGTTGATCATTGGTAAATCAATCATGGCATTGCGATTTGTATTGCTTTCCAACAGAGCACAGGAGAATGCAATTTTTTATATGTTATACTAAGGTATGGTAATATATGGAATTGTCAAATTTTGCACAAAAAAAGTAGAATTTACTGTAAAATTTTTAACTTAAAGCAGACTTAAATTATTGCAGGTTTGGTTCTAGGAATTTGTTAGACCAGTTTCAGGTTTTAGGTTTTGCAGATTGAGTTCCAATGTTCTTTTTAGATGCAAAACACTTTATTTTACTGAATGTTTTTCCTGTTTTTTCTCCTGAAGGGTTTATAAGTTGCCAACGTTTATCATCGCTTCATTCGAAGTTATAGCACGGTGGCGTCTCCACTCACGGCACTCACCTCTTCCAAAACCCCCGTTCCGATGGAACACACAAGCGCAGGTTTCTCACGCCGGCATACATCTCAGGCTACGTGCCCGCTCTGCGCACTTCCACATTCTCGCGAGCCAAGCGTCATTTACAAGCATTCAAAACTCCACATCCGTAATCGACTGGCAGCATCTAAACACGTTATATAAATAAAATAAAATAAAATTGAATTGTAATAGACTATACTAAGGTCTAAAACTGAGACCAACAACAGTAACTCTCGTCTCCCAGACAAGTTAAATGAATTCTATGCCCTGAACAGCACGTGGGCATGTAACACTTCACGTTCCCCTGAGAAGCAGGTGTACCACCTGACCCTAGATGACATGTGAAGGACACTACCCAGAGTCACCCCACATAAAGCTGCAAGGCCAGACAGCGTACCTGGAATTGTGCTGACCGACTGTCAGGTCTCCTCACAGACACCTTTAATATCTCCCTGAATCATCTTCAAAAAGACCACCATTATACCAGTCCCAAAGATGTCAACAGGCATACAGTATGTCTCAATGACTACAGCCCATACTTACTACAGATTAAATATGTTTTTTGATAAGTCGCTCGAGGCACTTCATCAAAAAACATATTTCATCTGTCCTCCCCATCTTACTGGACCACCTGTAAGGTTGCATACCGCCATAACCACTTTACTGTTTATCACACCTGTGTAGTAATGACATGTATGTGACATGAATGACATGAATGCTGTTTATTGATTTCAGCTCTGCATTTAACACGATCATTCGAAGCAGCTGATGAAACTCTTCCTGTTGGGCCTCAGTATGCCAATATGCATTTTGATTCTGGACTTCTTGATGGAGAAAGAAACAGTCGGTGTGAACTGGAGCTTTGCCCAAAAGGTTATCCAGTTTTTAAGGAAATCAATATTCATGCTGTATATTCTATCAGTTGCACATTTATTTGCTCAAGATCGTGTAAACTTCATAGTTTATAATGAAACACATCACAGGTTTGAATCTGCTTTTCTTGAATTCAAATGAAAGCACCTGAGCCAACAAATAACATTTGTTTAAAAAGCCAAAAAAATTGAGTAGGCGTGACAATAACTTTGGTCCTTTTTGTTCCTTTGAAAGGAAAATATATTACTACTTAGTATATATTGCCTACTTTAAGTGCAAAAAGGCAAAAAAGCTGGAAGGAAGTCATCAAGGTAAGCTCAGACTTATGATTTATTACAATTATTATTATTATTATTATTATTATTATGGTTCTTCTTTCTCAATCTAATACACTGCAAAGTTTCACTATGAAAAAAATATATATTTGGGTGACGTGACATTTTTGTTCCCCACAAATCAATGTAGTTTATTGCAAAAATATATATAGACTTACAGTATATATTCTACTCACTGGATAATTTTTGTTATTGTTGTTGTTTTACAAATTGATGAATTTAAAGCATATCCCAGATATGCTCCGCTCTTCCCTAGCTACATCTTTAACATTCTATAACTGCTGTATTACTACATGCCCAGCTTAATGAGCCTCCATTGGGATAAATATGGATAAATACACAGTGCTGTGTGCAGGTGCTGAGATCTGCATGGTATAAACTTTCTGTAGAGTTTGGTACATTTTTTTGTAGCCGCTGGAATATTTTCAAGTTGAAACCAGAGAAAATTTAAGTTGCTGCTTAGAAGATTTAAGCAACTCAATTGACGTAAGAAGTCAAAGTCTTAAACTCAGTTACTCTGAGCATGGTTAGCTGGAGTAGTGAACCATTTTCTTCAGCAAAAGAGCTAGACTAGCTATGAGGGCTGGACTGAAAGTAATGCAAACGTGGACAGAACATGTTGGTAGAATAGCTTTTACTCAATGCAAAGGTTCTACTCAGCATAGTCTCCATCACAAGCAATGCATTTGCACCATCGTCGAACTCTTAAATTCCCTTTGAAAATCCCCTTCGCTCACACGAAGTGCATTATAGCATTTACTGATGCAATTTTGATACTCTATAACATACAGGATATCATTAAAACAGGTCAGATTCATCACCCAATCTGTAGAAGACATTGTAATCAGAGACTGTTTGATTATACAGTAGACATCTCTCACACTCTTAGAACTGGTATTAAATTGCAAACCTTTAGAGGGGAGGAAACATGGCACAGAAATACAAGGACTGTAGAGTATTTCACTCCATGTCCTTGTATATAACAGGTTTTCATATGTGCTACGTTTTGCTACGATTTTCTGCAGGGTTGATTTGCTTAAACATTTGCATGTTATTTGGATTTGATTTATTGCGAAATTATTTTTAGGATTCAATAATTTGTCACATTGTCACATGTACCTTACAGCACAACCTTTTTTTTTGCATATACCAGGTGAGCTGGGTTAAGCAGGGTTAAGGGCTCAAGGGCTCATCAGTGACAGCTTGGCAGTGCAGGGTGTGAACCCCAACCTTCAGATCAGTAACCTTACGTTTATAAGCCACCACTTCCCTTATGCGTGCATGAAAGTATTTGTTTCAAGCTTTGTAACAAAAGTTAACAGCCTAACTGGATAATAAGACATTTATTGGATCCATAATGTCCTCAATGGTTCAGGCTGTTGGTGGTGTAATGCTTTGGGGGATATTTTCTACATCTTAGTAAAAACTGAGCATGGTTTAAATGCCACAGCCTACATGAATGTTGTTGCTGATCATGTCCAGCCCTTTGGAGACTTGATTCATTTTGTTCATCAATTGAGTTTTTCGATATACAGTATTCCAGCCTCCCAAAGAAGTCCTGGAAGTCAATCCCCACCTGAATCCAACTCCAGTGAATACCAGAGAATGTTCCAAAACTAGTCTATATACTATATTTGTTTCCCAAAATCTATCACGCTGATGTCGTGTATGTTTGATCATATACTCACTATATTATTCTTACATGTACGTATCTGACCTCCTTTTACAGAAAAACACACTCAACTGGCACTGAAAATGGAGGCCACCTCTAACCAAACTGCTCCTCTTTCCTATGATCTGGACCTACAGAGCCAAAATAATTTCACGAATGGCACCTTGCCAAACAGTCCTGGTTCTACAGCTCTGCAGCAGGCCATTAACTGGCTCTGCATAATCATCCTTTGTGACACTATGGTCTCTCTCGGATGTACAATGGAGATCTCCAAGATAAAAGCCCACATCGTAAAGCCAAAAGGTGTGGTGATCGCCATGCTGGCTCAGTTTGGAGTGATGCCACTGACGGCCTTCTCAATGGCTAAACTGTTCAACCTCGGCCTTGGTGCGTCCATGGCAGTGCTGGTGTGTGGCTGCTGTCCAGGAGGAATTCTTTCCAATGTACTGGCCTTTGCTCTTAATGGGGATATGAATCTCAGGTTCCTTTCTCCTCGTAAATCATCAGCAGTCTATATAGTGCAATATGCATAGCTATTTAACGTCATCTGTAGCAAGAATATTTACCACATTGCACAAAAATATTAATAAAGCTGATTCTTTGCCATTTGATGCATGTGATTGATTTCCTTCCATCTCAGCATTGTGATGACGACCTGCTCGACGTTGGCGGCGCTAGGTATGATACCGCTGCTGCTCTTCATTTACTGCCATGGCTTCTCCAATGTTTATGCAGTGCCTTATGCTGGCATCTTCCTGGCCTTGATCTTGACTGTGCTGCCATGTGCCATTGGCATCTATATTAACTATCGTGTACCAGAGAAGTCCAAACTTGTTGTAAAGGTAGAACTTGGAATATACTTCAAATATTCGAAAAAAAACGCATATTTTTAAGGGCAGGAAGCAAAAGTTCATGTCATGTTCTCTCTTTTTTTTTGTCACAGGTTGGGATGGGCATAATGGTGGTTGGTTACGTTGTCTTAGCCATTCTGCTCAGCCTTTTCCTAGGACCAGTCATCTCGGTCATTACAGAACCTCCACTTGTGGCCACAGGAGCACTGATGCCACTTATTGGATACGTACTTGGCTACCTACTGTCTTTGTTCTTCAGTTTTGATGCACCGTAAGATAATAAGATTTATTCATTTACCTGAATGTTAACCTTCTAATCTAAATCTCCATTTAGATTTTCGTCTTAATGAGTAAGTCAGAGACGAAACCGTGAAAGGAACCAGACTCAAAAGAAAGCCCATCCTCTTCTGGGTGACACCAGATATTTGGTTATGGTATTTGATCTGCTGACCAGACGTTCATGTGTTTAAATTCTAGCAGCTAACAGTTGTGCATTGACCAAAGGCTTTAATCCCTGAACAGCTGAATCACAAAGCTTTGGATGAAGGTGTCAGTCAGTCAAATGTGTTTATAAAAAAGTTGAGGTGTCACAGGTGATCTTTTGAAGATTTTTTCAGCAAATGTACAGTGCAGTGAAAAAGTATTTGTTTCTTACTGATTTTTTTTGCATATTTGTCACGTTTGAATGATTGAGATCATTGAATTTTACTGCCAGACCTATTGCACAAAGATAACCCAAGTAAATACAAAATGCAGTTTTTAAATGATGATTTCATTTTTAAGGGAAAAAAACTGTGCAAATCTACCTGGCCCTGTATGAAAAAGTAATTGTCCCTCATGCTAAATCATGAATGAATGTGATTTTTGGAAAGCTGAGTTAAATTACACTTGCCACACCCAGGCTGGATTACTGCCAGACCTGTTGAATCAAGAAATAGAAACTGCCTGACAAAGTGAAGCGTGCTAAAAGATCTAAAAGAGCAACACAATCTAAAGAAGTTTAAGAACAGATGAGAAACAAAGTAATTGCCATGTATTTTAGATTAGATTAGATTAGATTAGATTAGACTCAACTTTATTGTCACTGCACATGCATGGTACAAGGCAAAGAAATACAGTTACCTTCTAACCAGAAGTGCATTTGTCACAATGCAAAATAATTTGGATGTGTAAATAGTACACAGTGAAGGAGTTATATACAATAAGTACAAAAGATTGTAAGTGGGTGCAATAAAGGAAGGTATTGTATACCATGACAAAAAACGATTTGCATATGTAAACAGTACACAGAGAAGCAGTTATGTATAATCTGTGCAGTGATTATAGATGGATGCAATGAAGGAAGATATTATATACCATGGTTATGATATTCCTGGTTTGAGGAGGTTATATACATGTGTGCAAATTGTTCTGGAGAGTGGAATAAGGGAGATTATTATATACAATATGTGCAACAGTTATGAATAGTGCAATCCTGAGTGTTTACAGTTTAGAATCCTGAGCGTTTACAGAAACAGCTGTAGAGAGAAAGCTGCTGCTGATCCTGCTCGTCTCTCTCTTGCAGCGCCTCCCAGAAGGCAGGGTGAGAGAAGTCCTTTTTGATGTGTGCTCTGCTGAGGCAATGCTTCCTGTAAATGTTCTCAATCTTAGGAAATGAAGCTCGTTTGGTAATTTTCACCACCCTCTGCTGCGCTTTCCGGTCTTGCACAGGGCAGATTCCAAAAAACCTGTGCTGCTCGTGATGTTGGACCTCACTGCAGCTTTTGATACTGTTGACCACTCGATTCTCCTGACATGTCTGGCACAAGAAGTTGGACTTCAAGGTCCCGTACTACAATGGTTTAGGTCATATTTAACAAATAGGACTTTCTCTGTCATGATTAGTGATCTCTCTTCCTCCTCAGGCCCTTTGATCTCTAGTGTTCCACAGGGTTCTATTCTATTTCCCTGTTTTATTTTCCTTGCACATGCTGTCATTAGGGTCTATTATTTCAAAGCAAAATGTTTCTTTTCATCTGTATGCAGATGATTTACAAATCTATCTGCCAGTTGTGCCAAATTCATCTGATGCACTTAAAACGATCCACAATTGTCTGCGTGACATCAAACTTTGGTTGTCACAAAATTGTCTCTGTGTGAATGAGAGTAAAACAGAATGTATTATGTTTGCCACTTCCAATTTTTCTAGTTTTATCACTGCTGGTCTTGATTCTCCGGTTCCTCATTTAAGCCAAGCAGTCAAAAATTTGTCAAGACTATAGCCAGCAGTTTAAACTTTCAGAAACACATTGACTCTGTTGTCAGGGCAGACTTTTTTCATCTTCGCCTCCTTGCAAAGGTCAAACCCTTTTTGAATCGGAGCGACCTGGAGAAAGCCATGCATGCTTTTATTAGTTCGCGGCTAGACTACTGCAACGCACTTTATGTTGGAATCACTCAAGCTCGTCCACATCGCCGGCAACTTGTGCAGAATGCAGCGGCTCGTATGCTGACCAATAACCGTAAATATGACCACATCACACCAATCCTGTCTTCCCTCCACTGGCTTCCGGTACAGTTCCGGATTCAGTTTAAACCTTTGATGTTTATTTTTTATTCAATTAATGGTCTGGCACCTTTCTACTTGTGTGAGACACTAAACTTTTATCAACAAAGTAGAGCCTTAGGTTCTGCTAACCAAAACCTGCTAGTGGTCCCTTGGTCACGGGACAAACAATGGGGTGATCGCTCCTTTGCAGTGGCTGGTCCTAAACTCTCTCCACTTTCACTTCACGGTGAGAACGATTATCCACAAATGGAGAAAACTTGGAACAGTGGTGCACTTTCCCACAAGTGGTTGGCCTACCAATGACGACTCATCCAGGAGCTCATAAAAGAAGCCAGAACTACATCTAAAGAACTGCAGGCCTCACTTATCTCTCTTGAGGTCTGTGTTCATGATTCAACAATAAGAAAGAAACTGTGCATCCATGAGAGAGTTCCAAAGCACAGAAAGAACTGAAGAACAGGGCCCAAACTTCCTCTGCAGCGATTCGAAAGAATCATTGTCAGTTATTGCAAATGCTTAAATGCATTTGTTGAAATCAAGGGTGGCACAACCAGTTTAGGGGAAGTAACTTTTTCACATAGAGCCAGGTAAGTTTGGTCAGTTTTTTTCCATTAATAAATGAAATCATTTAAAAATTATATTTTGTATTTCCTTGTGTTATCTTTGGTGTCTATGGTACAGTATAATAAAATGTGTTTGATGATGGAAGATTACTTGGGTATCTATGGTAATAATAAATTTTTTTGATGATCTCAATGTCATTCAAGTGTGACAAATATTGTATGTCACACTTTAAAAAAATATTTTTCACTGGACAGTAGCTCATTAATGAAGGCCTGGAATGAGGATGGTGTATTAGTTAGCTTGTATAAAATAACAAGTTATTGATGCTGAATTCAATTGCTTTTTTACCTGTACAAATACAGTGGAACCTCGGATTACGAGCATAATTCGTTCCGGAAGCTGGCTCATATTCCAAAACACTAGTAAACCAAATTAAATTTTGCCATAGGAAATAATGGAAACTCAAATTATTCGTTCTACAGCCCCAAAAAATAAATACATAAAAATAATTAACACAAAATATAAAGTAAAAAAAATTAACCTGCACTTTACCTTTAAAAAAAACGTAAAACCTATCGCCAATATCGTCTCCCCTGCTGGGTCTTAGTGCTTGCAGAGTTTCTGACTGTGCTTGTGTGTTTATGTGTGTGTGTGTGTGTGTGTATTCACCCAGCAGGGGAGATGATTACCTACAATTCTGCAGCTCAAGAGAGAGAAAAATCATTGGCTCAGTTGTGATGACGTGACGCTCGGAGTCAAAACAAGTAGCGCATGCGTGATACATGATACTCGGTGCTCGTAAACCAAGACAATGCTCGTTTTTCAAGTAAAAATGTATTAAAAATCTTTGCTCGTCTTGCGGAACACTCATAAACCATGTTACTCGTAATCCGAGGTTCCACTGTATATATGATTTAAGTGTTGCAAAGGTCAGGATTAATAAAGGACTTCCTTTAAGTAATTCCTTAACTATCCATTCTAAAGCAGTAGCTCTGCAACAAAAATGCCTTTCTTATGACCAGGAGAGGTTTTTCTACTGGTGATGATGATGATGATGATGATGATTATTTATTATTATTATTATTATTATTATTATTATTATTATTATTCATAAGCCATTGTCTACTCTGAGAAGGTATATTACTTTAAAGGAAGGTATTTTAAAATACACAGTTCTAAAGTTCTCTATCACTTTTGCTTTAACCCTTAGCTGTAGGAGGACTGTTGCCGTGGAGACAGGTTGCCAAAATCTCCTTCTCTGCTTCACAATCCTAGAGGTAGTCTTCGATCGCGAGGTCATCGGCCCATACACTCTTTTCCCTTTTGTCTACTTTTTCTTTCAAATTCTTGAGGCATTGGTTTTAATCATCATCCTCAGATGCTACAAGAAATTATCAAAGAAATCAGAATTTAATAATTGCAGCAGCACCTTTTCAAATAACTTGACATGCTCTCAGTAAAATGTCTGACATTTCCAAATTTGTTTAAAAAAATTATATTATACTTACTCTGTGGTATCTCACAGAAATAATAATAATAATAATAATAATAATAATAATAATAATTATTATTATTATTATTATTATAATAATAATAATAATTATTATTATTATTATTTACAAATATTTGCATTCGTGGAATAAACAATTGGCTCAGAAACAATTTAAAACTACTGACAAATCAAATACTGTAGCGATAGAAAGAGTTTTCAATGTCACTGTGGACTCACTGTCAGTAATATCTGGCTTCTCTTTTCTTATGTGCAACAAAATAATTTTTAATGAACTAACAAATTGTAAAATTAACATTTTCTCAATTGTAATTGTAAAGTTCAACAAAAGTTAAGCGGGAAAATGTACGTTTCGGTTCAAAAATCTCCATTTGCCGGAGGATGAAAGGCTTGTAACAGGCATCTTATTTTTTAATAAGGAACGACTTATTTGACCTGTTGGCAACTAATTATGTAAAACTACAGTATGTGTGGTTCACTGTTGCAAATGATTTGAATAAATAAATATATTCGTATTTGTTATCACTGTTACTGAGAAAATGCAAATATTGTTCTTGTTTTAATTTTTTGGGATATGTAAATTCTTTTGAATGGTGTAGTTCTCACCAAATTATTTCCTAAAACATAAGCCAAGCTTGATGGCATATAAAATATGTTAATAAGTGGTTCCAGGACAATCCCAAATCATCACACATTTACTGGGATGCTTACTCCTGTCTAGAATTCAATTACATTTTATTTATATAGTGCTTTAAGTTCAATATAACAGATGATGTCTTTAACTTAATATGGAGTCGAGATTATTATTGGAGGCTCAGGTAGACTGTAGGAAATTCCAGTCCTGAACTATTAAGTGACTGCAGTCAGCTGTCTGCATCAGCTGAGGCCAGGAATGTCTTCATGGTAAAGTGGAACCATCCACAGTCAGCACATCCCAAGCAGACAATACGGGGCATCCATGCGACGACATCTCCAACAGAAGTGGGACACCAGGATGAGTCAGACAGGTCCGGAGGACACAGGGGGTCTGCATCCCTGGCAGACTGGAGAGTGATGTGAGTGGTCAATGAGAGTGAGGAAGACAGCATGTAAATTTACCAGTTCACCGTAATACTCTACGTCCATGAGTCCCCCAGATCTGCTCCTTTACCTACTGTAAGGCAAATCTATTTATAAAAATGCTTGGCTAAATAAATAGGCCTAGACTTAAACACTGATACTGTTTCTGAGTCCTGAACATTAATTAAAAGTCTATTCCATAACTTTGGGGATTGTGAGAAAAAGCTCCGTCCCCTGCTGTAGTTTTCATAATATACTGTATGGTACTGACAAACAGCCTGCATCCTTTAATTGAAGTAGGTGTGGTGGATCATAAGACACTAGCAGTTCGCTCAGATACTGCGGCGCGAGACCATTTAATGCTTTATGCGTCAAAAGTATTTTAAAAAAGCTTAAAAAAGATGTGCTCGTATCTTCTGGTTCTAGTGAGGACTCTCGCTGCTGCATTCTGGACTAACTGAAGCTTGTTTATGCACCTAGCTGAACAACCAGACAGTAACGCGTTACAATAGTCCAACCTAGGAGTGATTTAAGCATGAACTTATTTTTCTGCATCGTTTAGTGACAATATATTCCTTATCTTGGCAAAGAATGCTATCCAGGTAATATTATCTACATGAGCTTCAAAAGAAAGACTGGAGTCTATAACCACACCGAGGTCTTTAACTGTTGATCTCGATGGAATAGAAAGGCCATCCAAAGTTACAGTGTGATCGGAAAGCTTGCTTCTAGCTGCTGTGGTCCTATGACTCATATGTCCTTGTCACACCTGTGCCATCTCGGTCCCAGGGAATAAGATCTCTGAGCCGCCGCTTTGTCTCCCTCTAGTGTGTCTACGTGTCTACATGTTTCACTTTAGCACTAAATTAAGTTCTCCTGTGTCTTCCCCGTATGTTTCCCTATTTATACCAGTCGAACCCATACAGTAGCTCCCTGTCTGTCCACAGTTGTCTATCTCCATGTTGTGTGCTCTCGTGAAACAACTCGTTCTGCTTATTTTCTCCCTAGGACTGAGCCGTGTCTGCAGTGTCGGGTCGTTTTCAGTTTCCCAGACTGAAGTCAAGGTCAAGGCCGAGAGGTTCTCAGCCTTTTCAATTAAGATTATATTTTGTTTGTTTATTTTCCTTTTGTTCTTTACATAACTTTCTGGCTATGTCATGGCCTAGCAATTAGAATCAACTTGTTGACTGGAAACATTATTAATACATCAATGCATTGTTTTGCATTAATTCAATGCTTGAATCAATTAAAACCTGAAAATCAAGTACCAATTATGTTTCCACGGAGTTGTCAATTCCAAATCATTAATTTTCCAAAACAGTACACACACTTCTGTATCTTGAGTAAGGGCAATTTGGAGGTGACAATGCTAACCACTTCTTATTTTTATTAGTTTTTTTTTTTTTTTTGTATTTAAAATTTATTCCAAAACACCTGTGAACTTTGTAATGTTAAAAGTCGGAGGTGTTTGGGTTCACAGGTACATTTGTACCGTATTTCTGACACGTGAATGTAAGTTGCTTTAAAGTTAAAGTTGCTTCAGTTTAAGTATCTGATTAAAGTCAAGCATTGGCATTATTTCCACTGGGTTTGAATGCATTTTATCTCAGAGCTCCTTATATGTGAATATATGTTGCTTGTAAGTTTTAAACAGGTTTAAAAAAAAAATCTGTTCCAGTCCTTTGACCTTGAACAGAAATCAGATTCAGACCTTTGAATATTAAGTTTGAGAACCCCTGATTTATAGTCAGTCTATCTTATATCACCTAATGATTATGGGTTACCTGTTGAGTCTGGTTCCTCTCAAGGTTTCTTCCAACTGAGTTTTCTTTGCCACTGTTGCACCGTGATTGCTTATCAGGAATATCTGACAGTTTTAATTTATACTTCTATTTTTAAATTTTTTTTCTTCTTTGTCTTTCGGCTGTTCCCTTTCAGGGGTCGCCACAGCGAATCATCTGCCTCCATCTAACCCTATCC
>JAQQZT010000020.1:17121073-17136193 GCA_030068275.1 Clarias platycephalus | reverse complement strand
GTGAAGCTGCTTTGAGGCAATGACAATTGCTAAAAGCGCTATACAAATAAAATTGAATTGAATTGAATTGAATATACTATAGTATTTGCAAAAAACTGACTTTGAAGGGCAGGAAGCAGAGTTCATGTCAGTAATCTCTTTTTTGTCAGAGGTTGGATTGGGCATAATGGTGGTTGGTTACATGGTCTTAGGCATTCTGCTCACTCTTTTCCTAGGACCAGTCATCTGGGCTATTACAGAATCTCCACTTGTGGAGCGCTGATGCCACTTCGGCATTGCATATGTACTTGGCTGACTGCTGTCTTTGTTCTTCAGTTTTAATGCACCGTAAATTAATATGATTGGTTAATTTACCTGAATTTTAACCTCCAAATCTGCATATGCATTACGATTTTATCCCTAATGAGTAAGTCAGAGAAAGGAGATAAAAGAAACCTTGAAAGGAATCAGACTCAAAAGGAAACCCACCCTAGTTGGTTATGGTATTGGTAAAGGCTTTAAACCCTGAACAGCTCAATCACAAATTTTTGGATAAAGGTGTCAGTCAGCCAAATGTTTTTATAAAAAAGTTGAGGTGTCAGAAGCAGGAGAACATTGATTTTGATCTAAACATCTCCTAAAGACTTAAATTATGTAGTAAGGTTTTTGTCCTGTTACATTTGGCATTAAACTAACACAGCATTTAAAAAAATAACATCATACCAGCAATCAAACATGGTGGTGGTAGTGTGATGGTCAGCTCAAGACCTGGACGACTTGCCGTAATTGATGGAACCATAAATTCTGCACTGTACCAGAAAATCCTGAAGGAGAATGTCTGACCATCAGTTTGTGAGCTCAAGCTGAAGCACACTTGGGATTCACAGCAGGACAATGATGTGAAACACACCAGCAAGTCCACCTCTGAATGGCTCAAAAAAACTAAATTAAGGTTTTGGAGTGGCCTAGTCAAAGTCCAGACTTAAGTCTGATCGAGATTCTTAAACAGGCTGTTCATGCTCGAAAACCCTCCAATGTGTCTGAATTAAAATAGTTCTGCAAAGAAGAGTGGGCTTCACTGGCAGGTATTACAAACACTTGATTGCATTTGTTGAAGTCAAGGGTGGCACAACCAGTTAAGGGGCAATTACTTTTTCACATAGGGCCAGACAGATTTGCACAGTTTTTTTCCTTAATAAATGAAATTATCTAAACAAATTTGTATTTCCTTGGGTTTTCTTTGTTAAAATAAAAAAAATCTCAATGTCATCTCAATGATCTAACGTGTAACAAATATCCCTTGTCGCTGGAGGAAACCAGGGCAATGGAGGAATACGTGAGTGAGGCTCTTCAGCAGGGGCTCATCAGCAGGTCCAGGTCTCCCGCTTCGGCAGGTTTCTTTTTTATAGAGAAAAAAGGGGGTGGGTTACATCCATGTATTGATTACCGCAGTCTGAACGCGGTAAAATACAAGCACCCACTACCACTGGTACCGCTGGTACCGCTATCGACCAACTCCGAGGCGCATCCATATTTTCTAAACTCGACCTCCGAGCGCTTACAGCTGTGGCAGCACCGCTCATGATTGTCACAATGCCAGGGCAACCCAGAAAAACTACACCCATGCGCCTTCTTTTCTCGTAAATTAACACCTGTCGAACGAAATTATGATATCGGAAACCGAGAACTGTTAGCAGTAAAAGCGGCATTAGAGGAGTGGCAGCACTGGTTGGAGGGAGCTAAACATCCCTTTATGCTACTCACAGATCACCGTAATCTGGAGTACATCCAACAAGCTAAAAGACTAAATCCTCGTCAAGCCCGGTCGGCGCTGTTCTTCACGCGTTTCCAATTTTACATCACATATCGCCCCGGCTCTAAAAATACCAAAGTGGATGCGTTGTCCCGCTATTACCCGGCGCCGGATCCGATTTAAAATCTGGAGTCTATTTTGCCCTCATCGCTCGTGGTGGCTCCGATCGTATGGGACATCGAGTCGGAGATAGAACATCGAACATACGTACTGGAGGCACTATGTGCACACTATCCTGTCATCAGGGCACCCCAGCGTATCACGTACTTATAAACTACTAGAACAGAAGTTCTGGTGGCCAAAAATGCGGGAAACCGTGAGAACAGTAGTTTTGTCTTGTGCGACAACTAAAAGTCCTCGTTGTCTTCCTGTTGGTAAATTAATGCCCCTACCAACACCTAATAGGCCGTGGTCACACATCGCTGTGGACTTTGTCACGGATCTGCCGGTGTCTAAAGGGTACACGACAGTCCTTGTGGTGGTTGATCGATTCTCCAAGGGATGTCGATTCATTCCGTTGAGCTCTCTCCCGTCAGCCCCCCGGGTAGCAGAAAGCCTATTCGAAACAGTGTTTCTGCGCTATGGCAGACCTCAATGAACTGACTCAATGGAGCAAAATGATGTGAGAGACTGATGAAGTCATACAGGAAACAATTACTTCAAGTTATTGCTGGTAACTTGGCAATATGTTGTTGTTCATCTGAGGTTGTATTTGCCTAATTCTGAGACCAGCTATTTTCACACATACTTATAAACATACACTCACTCACTCACTCACTCATCGTCTATACTGCTTAATAAAAAGACATAAACCTAAAAAAGTGTATTCTATTATTCTAAAATGCTAAATTATTAAGATATTGCAACATGAATCTGTCATGGTTACGGACACCACAGATTGTTTGCTTTTTAAGCTTTTACCAAAAGAAATTTGAGCAAAATTTTTTACAGGTCATACAGTATGCTTCTAGAAGCTTACACCAATTTTAGTATCAATACTCATGAAGAAATATGAATAATTAGCATTTTAAATTATTTTTGTTTAAAGTGAGACAGTATAATCCTGAAAAAAGATTTTTTTGGTAACGTATAAAATAATCTTGCCAAAGGACTGAAGTTAGCAAATTCCTTATCACTGAACATAACTATGAACATTTTCCATACAACCTAAAGTTCAAAGTGACATGTATGTGAGAATGTTTCAGCTCTGTATTTAACACAATCATTCACCAGCAGATGGTGAGGAAACTCTTTCTGCTGGGTCTCTGTACCCCAATATGCACCGGGATTCTGGAAATCCTGACAAAGTGACCACAGTTAGTGCACATCGAAAGCTTTTCTCAAACTGTGACACAGTGGTTTTATGGAAACTAAGCTTCATCTTAGCTTAGCTTAGCTTCACCTATGTAAAAAAGTTAATTTTCAGATTATCATATAACGGATCATATACAGTAACACCATTTTTCATACTACTTAATGCCTCTTATCTCCTGATCCATGCTTCATTTTTGTAAGTATGCATTCACATTTATATTTGTATCAGATTAAAAGAAACACATTTGCTAAATTCAGTTTCATGCCCTTTTATGTTTTAGTGTCCGGAACCATTTTGAATTCAAATCTTTCAACGATCTTAACTGTCATTCAGATGAAACTCGGCTAAAAATCATAAATCTGAAAAAGTGTATTATTCTAAAATGCTAAATTGTTAAGATTTTGCAACATGAATTTGACATGGTTACGGACACTACAGTTTGGCCGTTTGCTTTAAAAAGTAATACACCTGGTTAAATTTTATGGAAATTAATGAGACACATCTCATGGTTGAAAACACTGAATATACTTTTCCTAAAAAATGTGTGTTTTATTTTAGCTGATTTGATAAATTCAAATAAATGTATCTGAGCCAACAAAGATAACAAAAAGTAGGCGTGACAGCAACTTTGAGCCTTTTATGCCCTCAAAGAAAAACAATACAACTTTGTAAAAATTGCCTATGTACAAAAGACAAATAAGCAGGAGACGAGTCATCAAGGTAAGCTCCGACAGTATTATCAAGTACAATTCTTGTTTTTGCTTCTTCTTTCCTCTAAGACTAGTTTTTAGCTGAATAGTGAAAAAATGTATTTGGGTGACATCCTAATTTTCTTCCTGCATATTTTACTCACTTTTACTGGGTAACTGGACTTGTTTTTTTTTTTATTAATTGTTTTACAAATTAATGAATTTAGATCCTGTCCCATATACATGCTCTTTCCTTGCTACAACTTCTAATTGAATGCTAATATTAATCTTATTATTGTATAGCCACTGCTTCACTGCATGTCTAGACTAATGAGCCTCCTCTGATAGGGGTAATGTAAAGACATACACAGTACAGAGTGTGCAGGTGCTGAGATCTTTGGGGTGTAAACTTTATGTAGATTTTGGTCCACATTTCTTGTCGCCCCTGAAATATTTTCAAGCTGAAACCAAGGAAAATTTAAGAATTACATCCAAGCTGTTGCTCAAAAAGATTCAAGCAACCCAACTGACATATAGTTGCTCCTTTTATTTATTTATTTATTTATTTTTTGCATATTTGTCACACTTCAATGATTGAGATTATCAAAACATTTTAATATTACACAAAATTAATTTAGATTTTACCAAACCTACCTGGCCCTATGTGAAAAAGTAATTGCCCCTAAACCTAATAACTGGTTCTGCTACTCTTGACAGCAATAACTGTAATCAAGTGTTTGCGATAACTGGTAATGAACATCGGCACATCGATGTCAAGGAATTCTGGCCCGCTCTTCTTTGCAGCATTGTTTAAATTCAGCCACACTGGAGGGTTTTCGAGCACGAATAGCCTGTTTAAGGTCATGCCACAGCATCTCCACCAGATTTAAGTCCAGACTTTAACTAGCCCACTCCAAATTGCCCACTTTAATGAATGAATTTATTTTTATTTTTATCTTGAACCATTCAGAAGTGGACTTGCTGGTGTATTTCGGATCATTGTTCTTCGGCATAACCCAAGTGTGTTTGATCTTGAGGTCACAAACTGATGGCCAGACGTTCTCCTTCAGGATTTTCTGGCAGAGTGCAACAAACCAGCAAGGTCCTGAACCATCCCCAGACCATCACACTACCACCACCATGTTTGACAGTTGTTATGAAATTTCATTTATGAAATGCCGTGTTAGTTTCAGGCCAGATGTAACAGGACAAACACCTTTCAAAAAGTTAAACTTTTGTCTCATAATAGTTGCCCAAAAGTAGTTGGGGATAATCAAAAAAAATAAAAAAAGGGCAAATGTGAGAAGTATTCTTTTTGATCATGAACACTGATCTTACCGGAGGCAAGTGAGGCTGGAGGTTCTTTAGATGATGTTTTGGGTTCTTTTACAGTATGAGATCTTTTATGAGTTGTTGTGCTCTTGGAGTAATTATGGTAGGCCAACCAAGCCTCAGAAGGTTCACCACTGTTCCAAGTTTTCTGGTAAATGGCTCTCATAGTGGTTGACTGGAGTCCCAAGCCTTAGAAATAGATTTGTAACCCTTTCCAGAATGATACATGTCAATTACTTTGTTTCTTATCTGTTCTGGAATTTCTTTAGATCGTGATCTTTTGCAGATTTTTTAGCGCGCTTCACCTTGTCAGACAGGTTCTATTCAAGTACTTTCTTTATCTAATAGGTCGGCCAGTAATCAGGCCTGGTGAGGCAAGTGAAATTTAAGTCAGCTTTCCAAAAATCACAGTTCATTCATGATTTAGCAAAGTGGGGTCGTTGCTTTTTCAAGGAGTGGGGTAAATAATTTTTCATGACACTCTAAGACAACAAAGTAAAAACCTGGGCCCTTGTAATATCTTACTCTGACCTTGGTTAGCTGAAGGAGGGCATAACTTTTTTATTGATACAAGATAATAGTAATAATATTTTGGTACTTTATAACATGTACCACTGTGACTATGGTGGGATTCATCAAATGACCTGCAAAAGAAAATAAGTACAATCTGTAGAAAACATTTTAATCTTAATTAAAATTTCTGATACTGACATTTCTCACACCGTCAGGACTTGCAGTAAAATTGCAAACCTCAAGCAGACTCTGTAAAGACACTGTAAAGTCAGCTTTAGAGAGGAGGAAACATGAAACAGAAATACAAGGGCTGATAGTACATATTATTTTACTGCATATCCTTGTATATAACTGTTAATGAAGCGTTGCTGCTTGTTACAAGTTAGATATTTTTAAAGAATTTTTCCACAGGGTTGATTTAGTCCAACATGCTTTGCATGTTCTTTGATTGTTTGATTTATGGAGATATTGGGCGTGGGAAAGTATTTGTTTAAAGCTCTGTGACTAAAGTTAACATTGGGTAACAAAATCAATTGGTAGACATTTACTGGCCACTTGATCAGGAACACCTTGTTGATATAAATATCGAATCAGCCAATCGGTTGGCAGTAGCTCATTGCATTTAGACATGTAGGTCAAGTTCGAAATCGAGCAAAGGAATGAGGAAGAACGTGACTTTGAACGTGTCATGGCTGTTGGTGCCAGTTGGGCTGATCTGAATATTTTCAAAAATGCTGATCTACTGGGATTTTCACGCACAATCATGACTCTGGTTTTTAAAAAGTATGCAGTGAGCATCAGTTCTTTGGGTGAAAATGCCTTGTTGTTGCCAGAGGTCAGTGGAGATGGCGAGACTGGTTCGAGTTGATAAAAAGGCATCAGTAAGTCAAATAACATCTCATTACAACCAAGGTACGCTGAAGAACATCTCTGAATGCACCACTTATCGAACCTTGAAGAAGATGTGCTACAGCTGCAGAAGACCACAGAACAGGAACAGGAAACTGAGGCTACATTTGGTTTGTAGAGGCAACTGCAGCAATCGCGTGATTCTGTGACATCAATATGGCCATGGTAAAATATCTCGAAAGGAATGTTTCCAGCACCTTATTGAATCAATGAATTAAGGCAGTTCTGAAGGCAAAAGACCTGAAGATCCAAATGTCCAAAATTATAGTGCAACTATATGGCGTGAAATCGCATAATTGTGGTTTTTACTTAGAAATAATTAAATATGTAAATACAGAGCTGAAAAACCAGCTATTGTGCTGCTGCAGCAAGCAAGAACCGGCAGCAATCCATGCAAATAAAAAATACACAAAAGACAAAATAGACTTTATGTTTGTGTGTAGTTAGTCTCACTGGATTAACCAGTGTTAGTTCGTTACAGTATGTATTGTATCGGTGTCTGTATTGTATCAAAGTTCTCTCGTTTGGTTTCTTATCTCTTGTTTGGTGTCTTATTCTTATGTTTAGTTTGCTATTAATGTCTTATCTTCTGCAAATGTGCCTCCCCTGCATCCCTTGAACCCTAACAATGGCAAAACAGTGCCACAATGCAACATGACATTCGCTAACCACTAATGGTATACAAAGTAGCTGTGTAAGTGTAAACCAGTGTAAGGGACTATCCAATTACAGAAACTTCAAAGCACTTTTTTAAGTCGCTCTGGATAAGAGCGCCTGCCAAATGCCTAAATGTAAATGTAAGTAGCTGGGAGCCCTAACTTGATGAGAAATGATTCAGAACATTTTGATATGTTCCAGATCTTTTAAGAAACACAAATGTGACAAATGTGTTTCTTTAAAGAAACACATTTGTCACATTTGTGAAAGTCAAGTCACACCTGAACCCCACTGTGCAGTCCTGTGCAGCGGCATTGCACATGTTTGAGAAAGCCAAGTGAGACAACATCTGTGTACAGTGGCGTAGTGGATAGCGCAGTCAGCTTGCCTTATCACGCAAGTAAGGCTAATTGCCATTCCCAAATTGCCTGTAGTGTGTGAATGAGCGTATGTGTGTGCCCTGAGATGGATTGGCCCTGGTCCAGGGTGTACCCTGAATTGTACTCCAGGAATAGGCTCCAGGCCTGGTTTAGACGATGAGAGAGAGAGAGAGAGAGAGAGTGTGTGTGTGTGTGTGTGTGTGTGTGTGTGTGTGTGTGTGTGTGTGTGTGTGAGCCGTTATCCAAATCATGCTGCTACACATCTGCACATACACAGTCAATAATTTACTGTACAGTATAAACCATGTGATATGAAATCGACAAACAAATTCTTTCCTTACTTCTTAATTTTTGCTTAAACGGTCAAACTAAAATGACCACTACACTAAATTAATATACAGATAAAACAGTCTTTCCGTTAATGTGTGTGTGTGCACGCACATTACACACATACACACTTTCTGTTATTTTTTTAAGTAAGAAAAGCCAACTTCACTATGAATATAGCCTTATCTGATTGGTTATTCTTTTTTTTTTTTATTTTTTTATATGAAGCCCACTGGCAGGCCTTCCCTTTGGACATGATGGTAAAAGTGCAATACCATTTTTCACCACAACTTCAAAACATAACATTTGGGGGGCGCTGTTTCACTTGCTTTAAAGTACAGGAATTTTCCAGGCACACCTGCACATTCCAGCGAATATCAGAGAAAGCTCCGAAACTAGTCTTGAAAACTCAATGCATTAACTTTCATACCACAGATCTATCACACTGATGTATTATGATGTCATTCTTACGTATATTTGATCTCCTCTTACAGAAATACACCCTGAACAAGCACTGAAAATGGACACCACCCCTAATCAAACTGCTCCTCTTTCCTATGATCTGGATCTACAGAGCCAAAATAATTTCACCAATGGCACCTTGTCAAACAGCCCTTATTCGACGCTTCTGGATCGGACCATTAACTGGCTCTGCATAATCATCCTTTGTGACACTATGGTTTCTCTCGGCTGTACAATGGAGATCTCCAAGATAAAAGCCCACATCGTAAAGCCCAAAGGTGTGGTGATCGCCATGCTGGCTCAGTTTGGAGTGATGCCACTCACAGCGTTCTCTATGGTTAAACTGTTCAAGTTCATTCCTGGTGCAGCCATGGCAGTGATGGTGTGTGGTTGCTGTCCGGGGGGAATGTTTTCCAATATCCTGGCCTTTGCTGTTAATGGGGACATGAATCTCAGGTTTCTTTCTCCCATTACACCAACAGTAGTCTATATAGTGCAATATGCATAGCTACAGTATTTAACATCATCATAGGCAGGCATATTAATCACTGGTTAAACATGTCTTCTATATATGCATTTGATTTAATTATTTAATTATTATAATAAAGCTAATGGATTGCTAAAGGCTAACAATTCCATAGTAGTATTATAGAACCTCATTTTATGGCTCAAAACTATACAGTGGAACCTTGGATAGCGAGTAATGCGGTTTGCGAGTGTTCCGCAAGATGAGCAAAGATTTTTAATATATTTTTGCACACAAATTTTGACTAACAAGTGTTGGTTCACGAGTACCGGGCATCATGTATCACGCATGTGCTTCTTGTTTTGACGCAGAGCGCCACGTGATTACAACTGAGCCAATGGTTTTTCTCTCTCTTGCGCTGCAGAATTGTGGGTAATCGTCTCCCCTGCTGGGTTTTAGTGCGCGTCTCTCACTGATATAATCAACATCCATGCACACGTGTACTGTTTACTATAACACTGTGAGCACATGTGTGCTCGTAAAACATATTTTATTTTGTGTTTCAGCGCACGTGTACGGTATATTATAACACGTGTGTCTGCGCATGTAAAGCAAAAGAAAGTCTTGTTAGAGAGTTCAAAGATCCATTTTCTTTCTCTCTGTATCAGCTTGCACTTTGTCTGCGCACGCCTTATTTTTATGCATTTATTTTTTTGGGCTGTGGAACAAATAATTTGAGTTTCCATTATTTCTCATGGGAAAATTTGGTTTACGAGTGTTTTGAAATATGAGCCCGCTTCCGGAACGAATTATGCTCGTAATCCAAGGTTCCACTGTATATAAAGCCAATTCTTTGCCACTGGATGAATGTGATTGATTTCCTTCCATCTCAGCATTGTGATGACGACCTGCTCGACGTTGGCGGCGCTAGGTATGATACCGCTGCTGCTCTTCATTTACTGCCATGGCTTCTCCAATGTTCATGCTGTGCCTTATGTTGGCATCTTCCTGGCCTTGATCTTGACTGTGCTCCCTTGTGCCATTGGCATCTATATTAACTATCGTGTACCAGAGAAGTCCAAACTTGTTGTAAAGGTATAACTTGGAATATACTTGTACATATTTACAAATTTCTGCTTGTAAGTATTTTCAAGGGCAGGAATCAACAGTTCATGTCATGTTCTCTCTTTTTTGTCACAGGTTGGACTGGGCATAATGGTGGTTGGTTATATTGTCTTAGGCATTCTGCTCAGCTTTTTCCTAGGACCAGTCATCTGGGCGGTGACAGAACCTCGACTTGTCGCCACAGGAGCACTGATTCCACTTATTGGATACGTGCTTGGCTATGTGCTGTCTTTGTTCTTCAGTTTTGATGATCCGTAAGTTAATAGGACTGGTTCAGTTAATTTATCTGATTTTTAAACTTTTTTTTTTTGCTTTACACAAAGCTGCATATGGATTAAGGTTTTGGTCCTAATGAGTAATAAGGGGAAAAAAACCCTTGAAATGGAACCAGAATCTTCTGGGTGATACCAGATGGTGAGATATTTGGTTGTAGTATTTGAGCTGCTGACCAGAAGGTCATGAGTTTAAATCGTAGCACCAAAATATTTGGGCAGTGACCAAAGCCTTTTATGCCTGAACAGATAAAGGTGCCCGCCAAATGTGTTTAAAAAACTTGGGGTGTCGGAGGGTGGAGAGTGTTGATTTTTGTGTCTAAATGTAGTAAATCTAAATGGATTAAATTATGGGGTGTGTATTTTTCCAGCAAATGTAGGCTACTTAATTTCTTGCATTTATTATTATCAGGAGATGCTTTTCTGATTATTATTATTATTATTATTATTATTATTGTTATTATTATTGTTATTATTATTATTATGCATTAGCCATTGTCGACCCTGAGAAGTTATATTCCCTTATATTGAAGCTATTTAAATTGCACAATTCTGAAGTTTTGCTTTAACCCTTAGCTGTAGGAGGACTGTTGCCGTGGAGACAGGTTGCCAAAATCTTCATCTCTGCTTCACAATCCTAGAGGTAGCCTTCGAACGCGAGGTCATCGGCCCATACACTCTTTTCCCTTTTGTCTACTTTTTCTTTCAAATTCTTGAGGCTTTGGTTTTAATCATCATCTTCAGATGCTACAAGAAATCATCAAAGAACTCAGAAATGGTTCGTCGTAGCCGCAATATAATTTAAAAAAGGGCCCTAGTCAAATAACTCCACAAGCTCTTGATAAAAGGTCTGACAGTTAAAATGCCATATTCGTGTAAACAGTTCTTTAGACATCATGCCCACTCTGTGCGATCTCACATCAGTTTATTTTACCTTTTGCACTGAAAATATTTGATATCGCAGAATAAACAGCTGGCTCAGTGTCAGCGCAAAACTTCTCTTGTTTCCTCCAATGCTTACCTCCAAAACTGCATAAGTTTCAGTTCAAAAACTTCAATCATTGTCAAGAAATAGCTGAATCATTATTGTATTTAGTTTGCTATTTTAATTATGGTTTTCAATATGGGTTTCATTTATATTCATAGAGACCAGCGAGAGATTCCCAGTTCCCTTCCCAGTCAGTGTGGGTTTTTTTTGTTGAAGCCTCATAAATGTGTGTCTATGCCTAAGAGCTAAAGTGTCATCCAAAAAACAAACAAGCAAATTGAACCGTTTTATAAAAAATGAAGGCTACCAACTTTTACGAATTACACTAAGCCATGTGTGGGGAATTTATCCTCAGGAAATAACGAAGCCAATGTGTGTGAATGTACAAAACGTGAGAGAGTAGGAGCTGATGAAATAGGTGGAGTTCCTAGCAGGGAATTCTGGGAATCATTCTTGCTGAAGGATGAAAGGCTTGTGACAACTTATACATAACAACGTATTTGGCTTGTGGACAACAAATTATGTAGAATTGCAGTACAGTATGTCAGGTTGGTTAGTAAAAATGATTTGAATAAGTAAATATATTATATAATTCATTCTATTTTTTGTCATGCAATGGTTTATCACCCCATCCAGAGTGTTCACTGCGACATGCCAAAGTTTCCTGGGATAGGCTTAAGGCCCACCGCATCCAGGATAAAGCGGTATAAACGATGAGATTCTCCTATTTGTTAGCCATGTTGTTGTGAAATGCAAAGACACAGTTTGTTCGTGGATATTTTCATTCTTCATACTTCATTTATATTAATGTCCAAATAATAACAGTGTAGTCCTCACCAAGTTCAGTTACTTCAACATACAACAACCAATATTCAAAAACTAGATGGCAAACAATTTGATAATAAGTGACTGCAAATCAAGTATAAATCATCAGCCATTTGCCACCTCGCCTGACTGTCAGTATGGGATGTTTGTGGTGGTTCACTGTGTTTTGCTTCTTGGCAAACATCGGGCTGTGCATAATGACCAAACCTCTCATTCTTGGCCTCTTCAGTTTAGAGGATGTTTTGGGTTGTTCAGATTGTTGTTGGACTTGGGTTGTTCACCACAGCAGACCATCCGATCTACACGCAACTTGGCACAGGTTTTATGCTGGATGCCCTTGGCGGAACCATCCCATTTTATCCAGGCTTGGGACCGGCACTGGCACTGCATCCAGTAGCTGAAGTAGTTTGGGAGTAATTTGAACCAGTGCCTTTCTGCTTAGCAGGCGACAAACCTACCACTCAGCCACCACGCCATGCTCCATATTCCTTTTGGAGAGAAGGAACTTTTTTTCCTAGCCACCCTATATTGAACACCATACTTGGTATTTTGTTTTAATTCATTTGTTGTCATGAGCATTATCTCAGCATAAAATAGTCTGACCTTTGACTGATCTTCACTATCTTGGAGGCTCTATTTGTAAGGAGTCCTTTTCACTGTATGATGGCCATATGATCCTTACCAGACAGATGATTGGCAACAACTGCTTCTCTGAAGTCTTGGGCGATGTTGTTCTTCTTGGCATTATGTAAAGTTCTGCTTTAATAGAGGTAGTTACTATTCTTGATGCCAACTGGTTTCAAAAAATGTTGGTAAAATCTGACATAAGGGTTAATGTTTACAGAAGTTGGTGAGGACTGCGCAATTATTATTTACAGTAGGCCCTATGAATAAAAACCTAGAATATGTATGTACAGTATAACAATTTATATACAGTATTTACACCGTATATAAGTTTAAACGTTTATGTTTATAAGTATAAACATATATAAATGATATTAGATGTAATATCTATACATGTGAAATAAAAGTTATTTATAGAAAGTATTGCTGTGTGGTTCCAATCTGTCAATCATAAAACCTGATCAGCATACTTTTTTTTTACTTTATATTCTATATTTTACATGAAGTTAACTATATGAGATAATAACTTAGCAACTGTAGTTAATCTAACATACTCGCTAAACACATATACTGTATGTGCTAATATTATCAAGCTAGTTAGCTGATTTAATACAAAAATCTAAATGTTCAGCTATGTAGCAATAATCAAAACGAGCAAATTTAGGTTTCAAATGTTAGATGGCGTTTTGACTCATGTACATAAAACCAGTAGCTATTATTAGTGAGTATTGGTTTTTTGTTATGAAAAACATTCAAAAGAACACTGAAGTTAACAGTTCACCTGGGACCAGAGAGACCACAGACTGATGACCACCACATAGCCTGTCTCAGCTTTCTAAAGGTGTTGATGTGATACTGGAGACCAGTACTGTTTTTTTGTTTGTTTTTTTCTGATCATGCTACTTTCAGGTTCCCTCAGGGTGGCAGAAGGTCGAGAGACTCTCTTCACTTTGTACACAATCTCTGGTATGGCACATCTTTTGGGATCACATAGGCTTGCAACTTCTTGTATGCTTGGAGATCCCAGAGTTTTTTTTCTGCACTGGATTTCTGTATAATAAGCCAGATTTATCAGTCCATCTGTTGAACTTGACGTGGTTCATGGACACAACAGTATATGGACAAACGTATTTGGCCAAACCAGTTAATTACTGAATTCAGGTGTTTGAATCAGGCCCCTTATCCCCAGTGAAGGACAATCTTATTGACTTAGCATACCAAGACTTGGACAATGCTATGCTTCCAACTTAGTGGCAACAGTTTGGGTAAGGGCCTTCTCTATTTCAACATGACTGTGCCCCAGTGCACAAAGCAAGGACTGGGTTTTTATGAGTTCTTGACTGGCTCGATCACAGAGCCCTGACCTCAACCCCATCGAGCACCTTCAGGATGAACTGGACCGGAGATTGCGAGCCAGGCCTTCTCGTCCAACATCAGTGCCTAACCTCATAAATGCTCACAAAATATGATAAGGCAGAAAAAGTCAGTAATGTTGAATTTAAACACAGCCCAAAATATTATCTGGAAAAACGCAGGATTGATGCTGATTTTAAATTTTTTATGCTGAACATATCATAATGAAAATATGTGTGGCCAAAGAAACTACTTCTGTAGTTTATGCAATATGGAAGCAAACAATCCTGCTTCCCTTAAAGTTGCTTACTTCAGCTGTTTTGGAGCAATGATTTTTACCGTTATACTGTCTCGCTTCAAACAATAATCATTTAAATGCAAGTTATTCATATTTATTTATGAGTATTGATCCTGAAATTGGTGTAAGCTTCTAAAAGCATATGACCTGTAAAAATTGTTGCTTAAATTTTTTTTTTTTTTTTTTTGGTAAAAGCTTTAAAAGCAAAAATCTGAAAAAGTTACGGACACAAACATAAAAGGACATTCAATTTCATTTACCAAATATGTTTCTTTTTATCTGAAAAATGGTGTTACAGTGGGGCAAAAAAGCATTTAGTCAGCCACCAATTGTGCAAGTTTTCCCTGTTAAAAAGATGAGAGAGGCCTGTAAGTTTCATCATAGGTACATATACCTCAAGTCAAGTCAAGTCGGGTTTTATTGTCATTCCAACCATATACAGTTCAGTACACAGTGAAACGAAACGACGTTCCTCCAGGACCAAGGTGCTGCATACATGCAACAACATAAATTAACAACACAACTCTGCCGGAACCAGCTAGCTATCTAAGAGACCTAATTAGCTGACTAGCTCAGATACCTCAACTTTGAGAGACAAAATAAGAAAAAAAAATTCCAGAAAATCACATTGTAGGATTTTTAATGAATTCATTGGTAAATTCCTCTGTAAAATAAGTATTTGTTCACCTACAAACAAGCAAGATTTCTGTCTCTCTCAGACCTGTAACTTCTTCTTTAAGAGGCTCCTCTGTCCTCCACTCGTTACCTGTATTAATGTCATCTGTTTGAACTC
>JAQQZT010000020.1:17022548-17035318 GCA_030068275.1 Clarias platycephalus | reverse complement strand
GTGTGTGTGTGTGTGTGTGTGTGTGTGTGTGTGTGTGTGTGTGTGTGTAAAAAAAAAATTATTTTGTGTTTGGAAGCACGTGTGTACAGCGCGCATGTACTGTTTTTTATAACACACATGTGTGCGCGCGTGTAAAGCAAAAGAAAGTCTCATTAGAGGTTAAAAATCCATTTTCTCACTCAGCCTCGTTATGTGTGCGCGCGTAATTTGACCCCGTGCCGGTTCACACACACACTCTCTCTCTCGCCTGACAGTGCAGACTCAATTGTTTGTTTGTTTAACTTTAGGTTCCACTGTAAAACTTTTATGCCTTTTTTAAAAGGAAATGGAAATGCTCTTACTTTCACTATTACACATAGCTCTGGTTTCTACTGCCAATTTTTTAAGATGCAACTTCACCCAGTCGCCACCATGGTCATTTATGATTTACATTTAGCCATTTGGCCGATGTTCTTATCCAGAGCGACTTACAAAAATGCTTAGAAGTTTTTGTCGTTGAATAGATTTTTATTGATTTTTTTTTTTTATGTGGGATTCGTACATTTATGATTTTTATTGACCACATTTCTCCTTTGGCCGTGACAGTTCAGCACTAAAGAGCTCTATATTAAACTTATGTGGTCAGTCTATTAATATTTGGATCGTACGCAGTTATAACGATTAAATATAATGGGGAAAATTTTATATCTTAGGATTAGAATGGTTTAGTTTTGTTTATAATTTTATATATTAATATCAGCGCTTTCAATGAAGGTGACTGTGACATATTTTTGGATAATAAACAGTAGCTGTGATTAATAATGCGTGGGAGAAATGTGGTGTTTCCAGGTCAGTGTTTGACAACATTAATTCATCTTTTGGCTGTTTCCTAATAATGGGTTTCTATGGAGCTGAAAATAGATTTGACAACGATCGTGTTGTTTTTCTGTACTTTGTACAGCGGATTAATGCTTATGACGAGGCGAGTGTGTGTGTGAGGGATTCGATGTTACTTGGTTCATGTTTTTAGTGCATTAAGCCACGGCATGCTTAAGTATTTGTCTCCTGCTTTTATTAATACATCCTCTGTAGGCTTTTAACCAAACACGTGTTTTCCTGCTTGTTTGACTTTACCTTAATGTTCCCCCTGTCTGTGATCGTCATTGTGTGTGGGTCAATCATGAAACAAGATGTCTTGTGTTTCTTCTGGTTCTTTTAACATACTCTATAAACATACAGTATATCCATTCATGCCTAAACAATCTATAATTAAGAATTAGGATAGTAACTGAACTAGAAATAAAGGTCTACATAAGGAATGGTGGAGGACTGAAGGGTTTAGGGGAGAATGGGGTCTCTTGTCACATTTTTTTTTTTAACACGTGATAAGCACATTTGTCTACTGTATGTATATTCTATAAGATTTTATTTGTATAGCGCTTTTAACAATCGTCATTGTCGCAAAGCAGCTTTACACAATCAAAATAAATATACAGTGGAACTTTAGATTGCGAGTAACTCGGTCCGCGAGAAATTTGCAAATTTTTTTGTAAAGGGCGAGATCTTGATATACGAGTAGTACGCATGCGCTCTGTCTGCCGAGCGTCACGTGATCACAACTGAGCCAATGATTCTTCTCCCTCAGGGTTGTTGAACGAATCGTCAGAGTTTCCATTATTCCCAGGGTGAAATTCGTTTTGATATACGAGCACGCTTCCGGAAAGCATTATGCTCGCAATCCAAGGTTTAACTATAAATAAAAGAGAGGTTTTGTCTGTACATCGGTCAGAACTTGCTCTTTCAGTGACGTCTCTACAGTTTATACATTGGAGGACCATGAAACCAGTCTGTCTGTATGTCTGTATGTCTGTCCAGCCAGATTTTGTCACAGCATCACCAGAAACTCGCTGGACAGTCTTGTGCTGGACGGCGTAGTCCCATACAATCGAAGAGCTACTGTAGTTCGAAGTGCTGAAAGGGTTAATGCTGGTTGTGATAGAAAGGTGTCCGAACACACAGTGCATTCGTGTTTTGGTGGCAATAGGGGGACGTGCTGTATAATATTAGCGGGATGAGCATGATGTTATGGGCTGATCGGTGTACACTGCAATAGAAAAAATGTCACGATATGTATCTGCATTGGGTGAAGCCAACAGGTTACACTTAATGCTTTCTATTTATGGCCCATTATGCAGTTTTATTTATGTGTGTTTGTTTTCTTTTTTTTTTGTGTGTATGTAAGTCAAAGAGAGAGAGAGAGCTGGCCGAGGTTATAAGTGCATATGTGTGTGTGAGAGAGTGCTGAACGTTCAATATTCAATTCACAGCGAGTACCAGAATAAAAAGTATTAGACTCACTCCGTCTGCTCCCGGCCCTTCATTCCCCAGACATCCCGTGAAATGGTACACAGTATCCCTCAGTCCTGTAATATGTATCATGTGGTCTCCTTCATCATCAGCAGAGGAGACTCAGGAGGTGTTATGGCCTCAAGCAAAAATATGCCGGGGGGAAGGGGGGGACGGGGGGGGGGGGGCTCTCCAACAAGCATTCATCACGATTACCACCAAATCTGTTTTTTGGTTGTTTCTTTTTTGCACATGCTGAAGTTTTGAAAGAGTGATGCCTGTGACATAAAAACAGGCAGAGAGTAGAGGAAGTAAATTCCAAATGCCTGCTCCAGAAAATATATATCGCGCACACACACACACACACACACACACACACACACACTGATCCAGGCTGGAAAAATCACCATGGGGATTGGAAAGTTCATATTCTGTAGTGGAGAATGCAGGATTCAAAAACACATCTAAAGCAACGGAGAGATATACATCATAACATTAAACATCATTTTTTCTGGTCGGAAAATGACATGTTTTTTTAGAAATATAATTTGTCCTTTACTGTTTTTTTTTTTTTTTACAAATTGTATCAAACCAGTACACAAAAAAATAATAATAAATAGGAGTGAAGTGAAATTTAAATTGTATGATATTGTAAACACCTTGACGTGTCCAAGGTCTTTAGCTTCATGTATCAAATAAGAAAAAAAAACATCTCATCCCCAGTATATAAACCTGTATATATGGACAATCATGTACACACGAGGATAGTTCCAATTAAAACGAGACTTTTGATTGTACAGAGTAATAGAGCCATGATCGGACTGCCTGTCTGATTCACGTCTGAAACGCCGGCCTCCCAGGAACTCCTTTAATGTTTACCCAAACTTGTGGAAATGTCTGAGTGAGGTCAGGACTGTACGGGGGACGTGGCGATATCTCCCAGCTGAGTTCCTGTTCCGTTCAAGTGGTGCTGGTGAACGATTGTGTGTACAGACGGATGCGCGTCTTCTGCGAGTTGCTGACAAGATGTCTGTTGATTTCCAAGAATCAGGTCCAAGAATCTCGGCCAGGATCGCACGTTAAACTTCTTTAAAAGGTTTGCATCGCTCGGTTGTTTTACTGCGGCTACAAGTCTCATCGCCCGTCTTCTGTAAATCTCCATCACTTTTACGCCAGAAATTTCATCACAAGTCTCCCGTATTTTTACCTTTTTGTTCAAGTAAAACACTTTTAGAGAAGGATTTCCAAATACACCTTAAAGATAATAATACAGTGTGCAGTGGTTTTTTTCAAATTGCTTTATTTTTATTCCCAGTAAAGATAAGACCTTAAGCCAAAAACAATCGGAAAATAAGACTTTAAGACAAAAACGGTCATGCAGTTACAGTGTTAACAGCAGTGTGATCTAATTTTAAAACATGGACGGATTGGCACCTCACCCAGGGTGTTCCCGGCCTCGTACCCTAAGTCTCCTCCGCGAGCCTGAATACAGGATAAAGCGGTACAGTATAGACGATGAGTGAGTGGTTAACTTTATGAGTTACGGGTAAGTCTAATGTTCTTAACCTGGTGGTTTTCTTCTTTATTAGTCTGGTCGTGTGCAGCCTGTGTGCTGAAACGAAGCAGAACTGATCATGGTTTATTCTCGCACATTTCTCAGCGCTCCTACTCAAATATATTCTGTTAGAAGTCCTTCTACAGGAGTTTTTTTTTTTTTTTTTTTTTAAAGCACACACACTTACACTCGTATGAAACTGCATAACAATTTAGTAGCCCGGGGCTTTTTTCACTATGACTCATCTTTTGCTCTGCCTTTTTTTTTTTTTCCCTCTCTGTCTTTTCAGAAACTACAACACTCATAGAAAAGATAATAAGTATATTTTTAAAAATATATTCTCTTTATTCGCTTTTCTCTTACTCAGGTTGGGCTTTCTAATTCAATTCTCGACGAGAGGACAACAGCAGATGTAATAATGTCGTGTTCTGTCTGTGGTTAAAACAAGACAAAAAGGGGAAGAGGAAGAGATAATGGTCTTAGTGTTTTCAGGTGGCCTCCCCTGAGAGAGAGAGGAGAGAATGTCAGGCGATGTCAGTGTGACACATAATGGCACTACAGCCTCTCTCCAGTTACAGGTGGATGATAATGGAGAGAGATGAAAGCTCCAGGAAGAAAAAGGGAAATAATAATAACAATACGGTTAGGGCAAGCAGGGTGCAGCGTATCAGAGTAATAACATGTGGTTATGTAGAAGGCAGACTGATGTGATCTCATGTTAGGACATAATTATTATTATTATTATTATTATAGTCATTTCTGTCCTTCTGTTCTAACCAGAAAGATTTGCATATTCATATTCCTAATTAAGTCAGGCGATGTTTAATCTTCCTTAATCAACACGTCGCTCTAATTTCACCTCGCTCGTCCAGAATACTAACAACAGCGCGGCTCTCGATTCGTCTCTACCTAAAGATGGTGATGCAACAGCTTTGACTGCTTTGTTTACAGATCAATTAGTGCAATCGAAACCTTGATATTTTTTTCCCCCTATAACACATCAGAATCCGATCAAGAGCGCATTAGTATCGCGCTAAGATAATAAAATAGTGTCTCAGTACATCAGGGACGGTTGGCTCTGTAAACGTCTCGGGGCGTCTCATCGTTCATTGTTTTTTTTTTTTTCCCTCCCAGGCAATGCCGCCGTGCTGTGGTGCGCCTGCTGCACCAACGTCTTCAAGACAGTCACCGGCCGCTTCATTAAGAACCTGGCCTGCTCGGGAATCTGCGCCAGCCTGGTGTGCGTGCCGTTCGACGTGCTCCTGAACGCCAGCCCGCGCTGCTGCCTCTGGATCCACACGCCCATGCTCTGTCGAACCATCAAGTTTCTGCACAGGCTCTTCTGTTCGGTCACCGTGCTCAGCTTCGCCGCCATCGCTCTGGACAGGTGAGATCGTCTCCTGCTCGGCATCGAGGCTCGGGGTTGTGCTTTCATAAACACACACACCTCAAGGTAGCTTTCTTTCCTTAAATGAATTATTTATAGGGATTTTTTTCCCCCACGAGTAGAAGAAAAATTATTCTTACTTCGGTCTTATATGTGAATGTCGAGATAAATTCTTAAAATAAATAAGTGTGTTAGTGGTCAGTATATTTTTTTTTGATAAAAAAAATAAAAATAAACATACAACCTATGAATTATAATGCAATGCAATAAATTTGGAAACATTTCAAAGTCACAATATGAACAAAAACAGTCTAATATCTCCAACAGATACTTTAGCTACAGTATTTGAATTATGTCAAGATGTATAGAGAGGTGGACGCAAGAGCATGCTTAATTATTATTAAGACAAATTTCCAACAAGATATCAGTAAAGAGAAAGAAAGAAATGAAGCACACACACCTCTATACAACATCCAGTATAGCGCCTGGTTACTGTAGTAGTTTCAATAATCAATAATAAATAATATTTCTTTTCTAATTACTCCAAAAAATTTAAAGAATCATGAATATCCATTGGTATTAAAAAATAATAATAATAAAAAGTGGTGGACAAAGTAAACAAATCCGTTACTTCAGTAAAAATAGAGATACTCTGGGTAAAATATTACTCAAGTAAAAGTAGAAGTCCTCACTTAACAGTTGTACTTGAGTTAAAGTCCAAAAAGTATTTAGGAATAAATAATGGAATATAAAAGGAATGTACTAAGGAATAAAAATTAGCCTTTAAATGCTAGAAAAAAAACTCCCTTTCTCGCTCTCTCTTTTGAGCCAATTAGCGGTCATGATGCAATTCTAGACAAGTTTTGGTGCTTCCATGTTATTACTGTCTTGTTCGTTGTCCTTTCCTTGCAGGTACTACTCTGTGCTGTACCCACTAGAGAGGAAAATATCAGATGCCAAATCCAGAGACTTGATCATATACGTCTGGGTTCATGCTCTCATCGCTAGCATCCCTGTGTTCGCCATCAGTAACGTCACTGATGTCTACGCCACCTCCACCTGCTCCGAAGGCTACTCTCTAGGTCAGCTGGTTTACATGGTGCTCTACAACATGACCACTGTGATCCTACCCCTGGTGGCCGTGTTTGTAGCCATGGCACTGATCCGGCGTGCGCTGAGCACCAGCCAGAAGAAGAAGGTGATCATCGCGGCACTGCGGACGCCGCAAAGCAGCGTCTCGATTCCGTATGTGTCTCAGCGCGAGGCTGAGCTCCATGCCACGTTGCTCGCGATCGTGCTGGTCTTCGTGCTCTGTAGTTCGCCGTACATCGTGTTGTTGGCCTACCGGGCTCTTCCGATCACCGGCCAGCCCTTGCAGTGGCTGCATCTAACCGCCATCTGGCTGCCGAAAGTGTCTCTACTTACCAACCCACTGTTTTTAGTGATGGTGAACCGGTCGGCACGGCGCCGCCTGTTGGACGCACTGGCGCACGTTCAGCGCCGCTACAGCCGGAGGAACAACTCGATTGGCATTGGAACAGCATCGGAGCCTGGAGCGCTCGGTGGGGAAGCGCTCGCCCGCTCAGGCAGCCAGCTGCTCGAAATGTTCAATATCGGCCAGCGTCAGATCTTCAGGCCGAATGAAGAAGAAGATGAAGTGGAGGTGAACGAAATTGCAGCGGTAGCCAATTTCCAGCCCATACCCGAGCAAGCGGCCGCAGCCTCGGTAGGATTAGCGGGAGAAGGAGGAGGAAAGGAGGAGGGTTTAGCTGTGCCAAAACACTCCCCTGTTCAATACTGTGCATATTCATCCTCGCAGGTGGCTCCTGCAACACCCACCGACCCTGAAGATGCCTCGCAGTTCGGGTTCGGCCCGTTCGAGCTGCCTCCTCAGTGGCTTCCCGAAGCTAGAAACAGCAAGAAAAGACTTCTGCCTCCGCTGGGTAACACGCCCGAGGAGCTGATCCAGACCAAACAGTCCAGAGTACGACCCGAGAGGCGCATCAGCAGGAACAACAAGGTCAGCACCTTCCCCACTGTGGACCCCTGAGACCCTCATCGAGCACCGTGAACAAATCCATACGAAATTTTAAATAATAAAGAAAACTCTTCTTTTTTTTTTTTTTTTTTTTTTTTTAAACAAAATGCCATTGTTTACCAGCAGGAGAGAAATCTTTTCATTGTGTTGTACGTAGCTAGATGTTAGCTAATCTCAGGCTCCGGAAAACGGTTAAGGGAAAGAGTTTTACAGAATTGAGAGAATCGTATGAAATGAAACAAACTGGATTTAGAAATAAAATGACATACAAAAAGGTTATACTGAATAAAAGACAAAAGTTTGGAATGCGTAAAGTTAGAGTACGCAATTGTTAATTCAAAACGTGTTTTTGTAATATTTAGCATCTCGCAGTTTTCAATAAAAAAATCTACGCAGAGATGAAACCCTGGTGTCTGACCTCCTACACCTCAGACTCTATACGTACATGAAAAACAGACGATGTGAACCACTGACACTCAGCCAATCAGGACAAACTTAATATTAAAACTCAGTCAATTCATAAAAATGCTGTTTCAGTGCAACAGCTGTAGAGTAAAAATATACAGCGGTGGGGTTTATTTAAAAATTTAATTACAAAACAGCTAGCTTTATCAGATTTTTCTTAAATCTCAATAATCAAACTACTTAGCAGTCAGGTAACCACAAGGTTTGATACTTACAGGTACCAGTTTATGCTTATTTTATTAGCATCATGTAGTGTTAGCATATGTTTTATTCTTCCCAGATGATTATGTGCAGGATTATAGTTATTCTGAGTGGCGTTGCGATTACTTTTTAAAGACAGTAATTTTCTAATGTAATTAGTTACTATAAAGAGTAATGTCCCCCTATACTGCTGATTTGGAAAAGGATCACTCCTCCCTAAAATTACTTGTAAACTCTATCTGGGGAAGCTAATAACCGTCTCAATGGCACACAAAGCTTTGTACATCTGGAATTTGCATTATTTGCCCACTCCTTTTTGCAGAACTGCTCAAGCTGAGCTAAATAAGAAGGTGTCTGCCGTCTTTAAGTCATTCCACAGGTTTTCATTGGGGTTTAAGTTTGGAGTCTTGTCACGTTCCCATTGACAATTTTCTATCAGAGAGCATTAGATTTTCCTCAAGACTTTGACAGTGTTTAGCCCCAGTGCTCCAGTCCGTGCTGCAGAGACACACCCCATAACAGGATAATACAACTTGTCGCCAACTTGCGGAAGACATGAATCTGTTTGTGGGAACTGTACACACAATCATTCACCAACACCACTTGCACATTACTGGGAGTTATTGCCACAGTCCTGACCAAGAACACCAAGACATTTCCACATGTTTGGCGCATTAAAGGAGCTCCTGGGAGGCCAGCGTTTTAGACGTGAAGCGGCTCCGGCGTACTGAGAAAATCAAGCACTAATCGTGTCCTTTAATTTGACGCATTAAAAAGTCCCAGTTTGACTAGAACTACAATTAAATTAATATGATAATTAACCAATCCTGTTAGCTGAACAAAGGGAATCCGAGGGTATCATGGGAACCGAGACCAGACAGGTGAAGACTGGAAAAAAAGGTCCCGCAGATTCTCTATTATTAAAAAGAGTACCAGCACCTACAGTATCTATCACTAATCCAGCGTGTACTGTGGGTAAATGATCTGCACAGCCTGCTCGTTTTCTTGTGTAAACTTGCGCTTTGTTTACTGCCAGGACTCAAGTGCACAGCCGGACCCCAGACAGTCCAAGCCTCATTCCTTACCCTTGTCATATCAGTAGACACAGATGCAAGCTGACTTTTCTGGAGCGGCTGGATAAGATAGGAGATGTCGTCTTTTTTTATTTTTTTATTTTATTTTTTATTCCTCCCTACATGAATCATGTATGCAGAGTTAGAAGAAGGTGAGGAATCAATCAGGCGTGATTTGGAAACAGTGAGTTACTGAATGTATTTGCCAAGGCTGAGGTCTGAATGGAAGGGAAAAAAAGAATAAACTGAGCTTTTTTATTTAGTCCTTGCTGGGTGATTTAGTACGGAAATAGCTCTTCCATCATCTTTACTTGCTATAATGAGACGCTGATGTGCTTTTCGGATTTTTGTTGTTGTTGTTTTTTTTTGTATGGGAGAACATAGGCGAGGAGGTTTTTTTAAAAATCTTTTTCCTCTCTGGTTTGATTTAGGGACGTGATGACGAAAATGTTAACATGCTTATTCTCCTGACGTAAGTATATGTAAAATATACAAACTTTAATTTATTCAGATATATACAGTATAAATATATATATATATATATATATATAACACATATTGCATAAGTAACAACACCAACATCCCGTTGTTATTCTAAGACATGAAGGTCAGCTGATCTGGAATAGTTCTTGCAAGAACAGTATTGTGTCAAGTGCATTTGCAAAACCCATCAAGCACCATGAAGAAACTGACCTCTGCTGCAGAGGAGACGTTCATTTAGAGTCACCAGCCTCAGAAATCACCAATTAACAAGCAGCACCTCAGATTAGAGCCGTTATGAAGCTTCACAGAGCAGAAGTAGCAGATATACATCTCAATACCAACTGTTCAGAGGAGATTATTGTGTATATGGAGATTAATTTATGCAGAACATTATAACCTTCTAACCCATTATAACCATCTGAGATTATACCACTACTTTTGGTTGGGATATGCAATGATAATAAACACACAAGAAAGATGAGAAGATTCATTGCAGTTCTCCAAAACCAATAAATGATTTTCATGAATAATGATTCTCCATACAGTTAATACAGTATGTCAATTAAAGCCAGATTGCAGGAACACATGCCTTTGATGTGCATCTATAAAGAAAGCCCAGGTCGTTAGTATTCAGTGCCACGCTCCTCTGCACTTCCTCGGGGTTATAGTAGCTCATATTCATTAAATCAAAAGGCTTCAAAAGCCCTGACCTTGTCACCGAGCAGTGTGAACAGCTTGCTGAGAGTCCTAATTACTTCCACTGAGATGACAGTCTTGAAGGCTCTGTTTATTTTCTTGAAAGAGCTGGATTAAGAGCTTAGACGGACATCTGAATCGTGCTGTGAAGACATCTTAGCCGTCATACAGTAGTTGTTTCCTTCATTGCCTAATTAGTTCATTGCTACAGGTCAATTTTTCTACTAATTAAAAAAATGTAATTACGTAGATAACGGCAGCACATAAATGGATCTATCTTTAGAATAATTTTTTTTTATCATTCTGCACATTCAGGTCGTCAGCTGACGTCACTGTGTTGCCACAAAGCGTTGCTGAGCCTAGACCAGAGCAACTTAAAGCAACATCCGTCCATAATAGATAGAGTACTTTATTAATCCCAAAGGGAAATTAATAATACTGTCCACAGAGGCTTGTACAGTGGACACTATGCATGATCGCACCCATCGCTCTGGAACAGGCTCAATCTGGACTCATCAGATCACATGACCTTTTTCCATCGCTCGAAAGTCCA
This sequence comes from Clarias platycephalus, assembly GCA_030068275.1. NCBI lineage: Eukaryota > Metazoa > Chordata > Actinopteri > Siluriformes > Clariidae > Clarias > Clarias platycephalus. The sequence goes on along the minus strand of JAQQZT010000020.1, from coordinate 17,024,542 downwards.
GTCTTCATTCTCATTAGGAAACCAAAGGCTTTTATCATTAACAAGTGGTTTTCTTATGGACTGTCCTTTAGCTCCCTCCATAAGGTCAAGCGCCTTCGTTTTTGACTCGATCTTGATGCTGTTAAGACCTGCTCTGACTCAAGCTTAGCTAGACCTGGGCTTGTCCTGGGCTTGACGATGATGATCTTGACTCCCTCCCCAGAATTAGTTCAGGTGCTTTTGGTTTTGCTGTTGTCACTTTACCATGAACCAAATGATTAGTATTGTATAGTTCTCTATTTTCTACACTGCGTTACGAAGCTTTATTATTATACCAGTAAATAACGCCTGTTCTACTGAAACACTGTGTTTAGTCTATACTGAAGCAAATTTTCATATTCATGAAGAAAGAAAATGGGACTGTGTGTTAAGTTTTAGTGTCTCGGCGCCAAAGCGGAAAGGTTTGTTTAATTAGTGATGAGGTTGCTTGGTAACTGATGAGCTTCATCAAAGCCAGTGTCGTGCATAATGCGATACTTAAATCAGAGCTTTTATTGCCTTTCTCATTTTAAACACATTCACTCCGGCCTTTAAACACCCTTTAAAAGCTGCTGATTCATCACACCGTCCATTTTATGGTGACTTAAAGTGCAGCTTTAACCTGCTGTTATTACCCGGGCTCTGCATTTAATTTGCTGGGAAAGGTAGCACATGTTGGAGAATCATACAGTTTATTCTTTTAGAGAATTCTGAGCACAGAGCGTACTGTGTGTATCGACTTGTTCTGGGGCTCCAAAGCCTGATTACAGCAAAGCAGTTTAACTGTGATTCATGTACAGTAGGTGGGTAAAAGGTGGATAAAACTCATTTCCTAAATCTGGTTACAGTGATGCATTAAAAGGTATTAAGCTTAAATAAATACTACTACCACTACTATTACTTTGACTAATGTTACTAATGAAACAAATATTCTTTTCACCACTACTGCTACTATTTTCGTTACTAATGTTTCTAATACTATTACCAGTTTCTAATACTATTACCAGTTTCTAATACTATTACCAATTTTACTACTACTACTACTACTATTACTAATGTACTAATGTTACTAATGTTACTAATACTACTACAGTAGTTCTTAATACTACTACCATGACTACTACTGTTACTAATGTACAAACTGCACTTATGTTACTAATACTACCGCCAGTTACTAATATTTATAGGGTTACTAATACTACTACCAGTCCTATTGCTGCTAAAACTACTACTACTATACTACTACTGTACTACTAATACTACTTTTGCTGATGTTACTAATGATACAAATACTTTCACCACAACTACTCCTACTTTTGTCACTAATGTTACTAAAACTACTACCACTACTAAAAAACTACTACTACCACCATTACCACTACTGTTAATAATGTACTAATACTACTACCAGTGACTAATACTACAACCACTAAAACTACTGTTACTAATACTATTACCATTATAACTACTACTGTACCACTACTAGTACTTTTACTAATGTCACTAATGATACAAATACTACTTTCACCACCACTACTACTGCTGCTGCTTTTGTTACTAACATTACTAATACTACTACCACTACTAATGCTGTTATTAATATGACTGTTACTACTACAGTACCACTACTAATGTTGGTAAAGTACTAATTTTACTAAGACTACAGTACTACACTACTACTACTACTACAGTTACTAATATTACTAATGATACTAACACTATTTCCACTACTACTACTACTGTAACTAAGGTTACTACTAATACTACCACTACTTATACTATTACTAATATTACTAATGTTGCTACTACAACTAATAATAATAATTTTGTCAGTAATGTACACATTCTAATACTACTACCACTACTATTAAAACTACTATTACTAACAATACTAACACTATTGTGAGGGTTGCCCACTAGAGGGCAGTGTTTTTATGTTGTAGTTTTGTTAGAAGACCCAGTTTCCCAGAAGGCAC
>JAQQZT010000020.1:17008253-17022448 GCA_030068275.1 Clarias platycephalus | reverse complement strand
ACTTTTGTTACACCTTAACCCCCTCTGCGCCTATGCCTCACCCACACCCACAGTCCAACATCCAGCAGAACGTGACAACTATTACCATACTACTGTTACTACTGTTACTAATGTACTGAGGTTATTCCTCCTCCTACCACTACAACTGTTACTAATGTGACTAATACTACTACTGTCATTACTTTACTGTACATTACTGTACATTACTACAGCTGCAACTTCTTCTACAAATTTCTACTCCTAATGTGTATTCAAAAGGGAAAAGAGACACTTAAACTAGACCGAGCCACACTTTTACCGAAGGAGTCTTCCAGAATTCCCCTCTAACACCAGTGGCATGTTTCACCACAGCATGTATTATGATGACAGATGGTGACGGCTTTCAGTTCGACATGACTATGATAATCATTTGGGTTCAATACTTTAAATTACGAAGAAGAAAGTGCAGACTCATGTGTTACAATACTCACACAATGTTAGAAGTAATAGCCCCCCAACTCCGCCATAACATGAACACAGATTACTAGTCACTTAGATTTACACAGTAAGCATGTGTTATTCTTTCAATCGCTCATCCTAGCGCCTATAGGACTAGGGTTCAGAAGGTCTCAGGTTCAAATCACATGACCACCAACTTACCCCTGTTGGTCCCTTGAGCAAGGCCATTAACCCCTTAACTTGTCAGATGTATAATGAGATAAAAGTGTAAGTCACTCTGGATAAGGGTGTCTGCCAAATGCCGAAATGTAACCAAAGTCAATTAGCTTTCAAATAATAGAGCAAAACACCAGAGTCATATTTCATTTCATCCAAAATGTTATTTAGGGTTCAAGTCTCCTGATATTGTTTTTTTTATGCAATAAGAGTGATGGGTCAGGCCACACGAGAGAACAACTGTCTAATAATAGTAATTCTAAAGGCTGCGAGCTGCAATCAAGAGCACTACCAAGTCTCTCTCTCTCTCTCTGTGCGTATGAAAGACAGAGAAAGTGTGAATGAGTACTTGTGTGTGAAGGAGACAGAGACAGCATATTTACTGATGAATGGCAAAAGAAGAAGAATCACCATGGCGACATGCTCCACGCTTCCATCACTCGGCGTGTCCTTTCTCCTGCTTGCTGTGTGTTACACACTTCCAGGAAGCCCTCAGCACCCAGGGTGTTAATTTAAGCCCACCGGCTCCAAAACGACGAATTCACTGATGCTTTTTTTTCTTTCCACCGCATTGTGTCTCCGTTCTACAAAGTCCATTAAATAAATTCATACAGTACACCTCTCAAGACATATTCTTAAACTCGTCAGACCCTGCTAAGTGACTCATTGAAGTACTTTTTACTTTCCAACAAATACATCTATAAATAACTGCACTTTAGATTTGAATCCATTTATGTTGTGTGCGGCTACAAACCCCCTTCCCTCAGCAAATCGCTTTCTCCTCGTCCCTTTTTAATAAAACAAAAAAATGCAGATTGTCACGTTACCCGAGAAAGCTGCTGAGAAGTGTAACTTCGGAAAGCTTGTGAAGTCGTGAACGTGAACATGAATGAGCAGTTACTATAGAAACGATACTGTATTAGACCATGCATATTCATATAAAGCTGTGCCTGTTAACAGCCGCAGTTCTGTCAGAGCTGCTGAAATTCATCTATATAATGTACTGTACAGGACCAGTCAAGAGTAAAAAAAAAATTCGACTCCAATTACTGTATATAACATTTAGCACTAGTATGTTAATCAAATCAATTGTACGTATTTAACCAAATCAACATGCAAGCGGTTAAATGCTTACGCCCAGAATATTTTAGGGAAGTAAGGTAAGACATACAGTAGGGCTGACAAAAAGAGGAATTTAATCCGACAACATGTAAGATCAATTTGTCTGCTCCGAACTGCCGAGATCAACACAAAACAAGAAAAGGCTCACAGCGCATGGTGTTGTAATTACAGCAAGTAAATTAGTATTAAATCACTTATCAAAATTGGTAATCACAGGTGAGGTGGGATTAAGGCTGAGAGGGTCATCAGGATCAGCAGCCATACAGAGGACAGTTAAAGATTCAATATACAGTACAGTACAAAACCCATGATGATTAACACGCTGTAGAATCGGGACTAGTTATCACAGTCTGTTTAAAATGCTCTATTCATGTTGATTCATGAAGTATAAAAGGCACACCACAGGCAGACGATAAGAGGAAACTCAGACGCCTAAAGTATTTATACACTTATATACAGCACTTATATGAAGTTTATAAGAAGGATTGAAGCGACATGAAGTGATCTGATGGAAAGTCGGAGAGAATCTGTTTAAATAGAGGAACTTATCAAATCAACCATCGAAAACTAGAAATTAAGAACTCCAAGGAAACCAACCCACACATGAATAATTGATGAATAAAGATGAGACATGAGGGGAAGAGATGATAAAAGAAAGAAATCGGGAGCTGTCACTCAACCAGGCCGAGCAAATCACAATAGATCTACTGATTATCTAATGAATATTGATACACTGTAAACCCTAATGCTCAAAGTAATTAAACATATCGAGTACTGTTAACTTAAATAATCACAATTAGTTCAAATTAATAGACCTTGATGAGTATTTAGAACTTTTTGGTATTTATGAGTTTGTAGAAATGACGGTTTTCAAAGATTTTGTACTTTCAGATTTAACTGAAGAAAAATAAAGGAAATTAATTATTTGATTAGTAACAGGGCACTGGTGGCACAGTGGTGGCAGTTTGACCTGCCACATGAAAGGCCCGGGTTCGATTCTCAGCCACTGGATGAAGTGCCTGTCCGGAGGGCTGCTTCATCTGGTGTACAACATGCGCCAAGCTTGCGTGCGGACCGGATGGTCCACTCTGGCGACCCACTGCCGGGAGCAGGCGAAAGACCAACAACTATTTCTTTGATTTGCCACAACTAAAAAAAAATGATAATTACTATTAAATAGTATGAGTTAGGCTACTCAATGATGCAAATAAAGAATGATAATGAACGAGTACAACAAACTCAAAAACTTTACCCTCTGGGTTTACAGTGTAGAAAAATTGGATCAAACAAAGAAATGAGGAGGAGCAACATGCTAGAAAAGGGAAATAGCTTTCTATGGGCGCGTTCACTTCACGTATCTTCAGAGCTTTCTTTAGCGGGCTTTCCTCCACAGGCTCTTCTATCTGTATTCTGACTGATCCAGACTTGTCTGTCTAAGATACTGTCTTCAATAAACTTGATTTGCTTTTTCTCCACTCAAAATGTGTATAGTGCTGTATTTTACATTTGTTAAAGAATTCTCGGGGTGGACGATTCAGTTAAAAAAAATTTTTTGTGCCAATTCATGTATCTCCAGAATTTATTTTTTATTTCATTTTTTTAACTCGCTTATGTTTGCATTTGAGGTGATAATATGTTGCAGTTCCTCTATAACCCTGCGAGAGCAACAGTAGAAAGACCCTGCAGGTGGTCCTGCTGAGCTCTAAACTATTCACACACTGGCAGGTGGCACAGCATTGTGTGTGGTATGAGCAAATTAATTGCTAGATTTGTTTATAATTGTAATAAAATATTCGTAAAAATTATTATGGAATCGAGATATGTATAAAAACAGAATCCAATACAAATTTCATCAAGCTTAGGTTGAAGGCTTATTATTTTCCATCTATCGCTTTCATTAGGATACGGCTTCCTGCAGTACATGTTCGATTGTTCACTTATGTCCCATTCTTTCCATTCAAGGAGGATTTTTATTTTATTTTATTTATTTACTTGAAATAGGTTTTAAAATGTAATTTTAATTTGGTTATTTATTCAGTGGTTTTAATTTCTTTAAAAAAAATTTTTTTTTTTTTTTTTTTGCAGTAATCATTATTTTTAGCAGACTTGAGTAAAATTTCCAGTATTTGTGTAAATAAGCTCTACAATGCTTAGGTTTGATAGGTCAATGGAGAATATCGCTATATAGAAAGATCTGCATTGATTTCACAATAAATCTCTCACAATTAACCAGTGATCAATTCTAAAGTGTCTCCATGCATCGATTTGATTTTGTTCATTGTAAAAAATTAGGAAATGTGGTGTTTAGGTGATTTGTAGAATATTTGGATTGGTATTTATTATAAATTTAATCTTGGACTAAAATTAAGATCTCCTCCAATTATAACATTATCAGTTGAGTGTAATAACGTGAGATTATCTAAATACGCAGCTATTTGCTCCAGTAAGTTTCTGTTATATATATCTGATTATGTTGTAACCATGTATGTTGATTAAAAGGAATTCCACATCATTACGGGTTACAATTACAATCAAGCAATGTCCACTATCCTCCATTGTACGGGAAACAATCTGACCTTGAGAACATTTTAACAGAATGGCGACCCCTGCTGACTCTGATGTGCCATGACTGAAATAAGGCACACCATCCCACTATTTGGCGTAGTGGTTAGCACTGTCGCCTTGCACTTGCAGGATTAAGGGGTTCAATTTCCACCTCAGGGTCTGTTTGCATGTTCTCCCCGTGCTTGGAGGGTTTCCTCCGGGTACTCTGATTTCCTCCCACAATCCAAAGACATGCAGATTAGGCTAACTGTTGTTCCCAAATTCACCCCCTCTCCAACACATACCTCATGAGCAGAGCCTACCATTTTAGAGGTCATAGGTCAGTGACCAGACCGGTTCAGGCAGACAGCTTTACTCTGCATCACCATGGTGAGCAGAAAGGCATCCCAGAATGCACAGCAAATCAAACGTGAGGTGGATGGTTCCCAATGGCAGAAGGCCACATCAAGAAAGAATTTGATCCATTTTACATCCAAGAAAAACCCCAGGAGATCAGCAGCTCGTGAGAAATCCAAGCCAGCCCACCCGGCTTCAGGACCAAGGCAAGGATTTGATCTAAAATGTATCATAAGACTGGAACGTGTCCATGCCAGATCCAGTGCATACTGTCAGTAAAGCAAAAAGGGGATAGAGTGAAAAAGACTTTATTTTTCTCTCAAGTTGTTGTCAGTAATATCATATACTGTATATTGAAAAATCCTTGTATTAAATATAAAATAATGCTAATTGCATGAATACTTACTAGTGTTCTAAGACTTGTGGATCGCTCTGTACTGTACTTTTGGTTAGTAATATAAAACCATATTTAATATCATACAGAGCTATCAAATTCCTTAAGCCATTATTAGATTTATTTTTATTATTATTATTATTATTATTATTATTATTTCTAAATAAACAGAGCATTAGCAGAAGTTCAGAGTTTTACACAGACTTGTTAAGAGTTCCTTAAAGATTCCTAATGGTCCACATACACATAGTTTACATTTCTGCACATTTTATTCACTGTAAATAGAGAAATTCTACACATTATTCAATCTATAATAACTGGAAAAAACAATTATAATACATTTTTGTCATACAGTATGATGTAACAGGTAGTCCTGACAATATATTTTTAAGTGGATTTTTTCCCCCAATAGTTCATTTTCAGTTCAGTTGAACTTTAAAACTTATCCATTCTCTGCCAAGCACTTTATTTATTTATTTTTATTCTTCACTTCAGTCTGTGAAATTCTGGAGATGTTTTACTAGTTGCTAAAAGAACATAAATCCAACTACAAGATTTAAATAAGGGGAAAATAATCTAGAATTACAAACCAAATTTTTATGTGAAATATTCTCTTTTTAAATTTTCCTCAATTTTATTTGTTTCTCTTAGTTTTTTTGCTTCTGTGTAATTTTTGGAAGATGGGTCCTAGGAGAACGCCCATATACAGTATATCCTCTTTTTGTGTTTCGCCACACTGTGGGAAACATGTCGTGATTTGTTTAGTGGGTGTAGCTTAAGGTCAAAGGACTTCTTTCTCCAAATTCCATTTAGCTAAGAGGCATTTCACACCTTCTTTTAAAGCTCAAACGTTTGAACAAAGGGAAAATGCCAGAATACCAAAACTGCCAAGTAAGAGACTTTTTTTTTTTTTTTTAAGGGAAAGAAAACAACAATAGTAACTTATTACATGTATCTTTTAAAACACTGATTTACATCAAATGTAATTTGGAGAATTTAGTTATAACTAAATTTAAGCTACTTTACTCACAAATCAGACTTTTACTGAAACTAAAAAGTTTTTTTTTTTTTTTTTTTTTAAACATTAGTTAATTCAATAAAAGGCAGCACGTTGGTGTAGTGGTTAGCATTGTTGCCTTGCACCTCCAGGGTCCGGGTTCGATTCCCGTCTCTGTGTGCATGGAGTTTGCATGTAGGTTAGGCTAATTGACGTTCCCAAATTGCCCGTAGTGTGTGAATGAGTGTGTGTGTGTCCTGCGATGGATTGGCACCCTGTCGAGGGTGTACCCTGCCTCGTGCCTTAAGTCTCCTGGGATAGGCTCCAGACCCCCCCGTGACCCTGAATACAGGATTAAGCGGTATAGACAATGAATAAGTGAGAGAGTCCATTGTGAGTGAGACATTGAATCCGGTCAAATCTGTAACACTATATGTATAGTTCGCTGTTTTGTGAAAGTTATAATAATATAGTTGATGTAAACTTAAGCTAGTTTTGGTACAAATAGCCTGAAATTGTGGAGCTTTTGTGTGTGGAGGGATAATTCAATCAATCTCACATACCCACACATTTAGTCCTGTTAGTACGAGTGATGCAAACTGAACATCTGTTTGCAGTAAATCCCATGAATACCTCATTCTTTCTCAAACATCACATGACTGGGCCAATTTGGAAACATGAGGTCACTTCCTCTTGTTTATTGTGTTAATGTTGTTGTTTTTTTTTTTCGAGATGGCACTTTGAGAAGAGAACCACATCTGTCAGGACTAATCATCAATTTTAGGTTTTATAATCTTTAAGAAACCTGATAAGCTTTAACAGTTACAGCTGTTTAGCTGTTACCATTTTCAAAATTTACTAGTTTCTTTCTTTTTTTGAGACTATGAAAGTTTCTTGTCTTTTCCCCCCTGGACTTATGTTCACATCTTTTAAAATGTCTTTTTTCATAAAAGAACATCTGTTCTATCAACAGAACTATAAATGAATAAAGATGGATTGATGCTGTGACCATACCCATACTGTGCTCCCTGGTGCATCTTTTAAGCTAGAAGGAAAATCTGTGGGATTTAATTAAGTAAAAAAAAATAATAATAATAATAAAATAAAAAGGAACACTGCATTTTAGAAATCAAGGTATACATGAGCATTAACTTTATAAAACATCAGAGAAAATGTACCCATTAACCTACAGTCTCAAACTCTTACTATGGAGTTTATTTTATGCTGAAGATAATGGTACTTAAAGGTGATTAAAGGAGAAAAGACTAAAATAATAAAGAAAATACAAGGGTTGTTCAAGTCAAATTGGGATTTTGATTGTGCTGAAGCTAAGAACACAATGTTCAGTTCCCACAGACAAATGCATCTCTTCAATGTAAATTTGGGTACAAAATAAAAACATGTGACTTAAGTGACAGGGTGAGGAATGACACGTCAAATCTATCATTAACATCAGGATAGATTCCAGGGCAAAACCTTAAACTGAAATAGACTGAGGTGGGCACAGGAAGTCCTGGAGCATATGCGGTCAGTGGCTTTCTCCCAACATTCCTCGCTCAATTTCCATCTTATTAGGTTTCCTAATTGTTTAAATGCTAAGCAATCCTGGTTTTGTTGATTTTAGACTTTTCAGGTGATATGAAAAAAGTATATCTCTGAAATTGTGAATTAAACATGACCAGGCTTTCCCAGGACTTCTTAGGAGGTATATACAGTAAGTAAAATTGGGCACAAAGAAAGAAATGAGCTGCAGCCAGGACAGACTAGGGGGGGGGGAACTGGGGACTAGGGGGGGGATTTTGCTACTCAATTTTCCTACAGATCATGAAAATGTTTGACACCATAGCGAAAATGCTGAATCTAAAAGTCATTAAGGAAAATAAAAAATTTATGCAAAGCTGACACCAGGGTACAATTTAAAACTGGTAGCAGATTTGAATGCATTTTGAAAAGTTAACAAGTTAAGCTTGTCGCTAACAAAGTACATGCATTTATGGATGCTCGAACGTGCCAAGCTAAAAAGGTATCCAGCATTTCTGAGTTCAGACCTGTTGGAGTTTCATTACCATTTCTCAGTCACATCTGGTGAGGTTTTAGAAATATGTTTGAAAAATATCAGAGATCATCTGGTCTCTCTGTACAATCATCTGATAACACAATCACTGCATGAGTCTAGACTCTGAGCTCCAGCCTCACACCATCCTGAGTGGGGTTTTATTTTCTACAATCTTTGGTGGTTCTGTTTGTACTCAACAGAGATTCAATTTAAAAATCCAAAATAATTCACTTCTTGATACGGAATGTTTTATTCTGATGTTCCAGCAGGACAACACATCTGTGCAAGAGTCGACACAGAAAGAATCGGTTCACTGAAGTGAATCACAACGGTGTGTGTACACACACGCGCGCGCGCGTTCCCGACCCCTTCCTCCTCCTCCTCCACCGGTGAGCTCGCTCTTTGTTGGACCATCATGAAACTCTCGCCGGTTTTCCGCCACGCGTGCTCCCGAGCCGCCAACCCACGGAAACCGTTCAGCCCCCGGAAGAGTTCGGTACCGGGGACCAGGACGGGGTTTTGGTTGCCGGTTCGGCGCGCGGCGTCCAGCAGCATCGGCGGTACCGGAGCGTCGGAACTTTCACCAGCTCTCAGGTTTCACGCACCGCGCGAGACGACCGGCGACGGGTCCGCCAGCGGGAGTATCACCCGGTAAGAGTCACGTGTTTACTCGCTCCCTTTGAACTTTAAGGAAAGAAACAAAACAGAAAACATTAAAACATAAAGAAAAGTGCCGGAAGCAGAGGCGGCCGCTGTGGTGTTTCTCATGTTTCCAGTACCGACACAATGTTGCGTCCGTCACGAGACCGCGCACGGAACATCAAACGGCCTCCATCATCGTCACGAGACCGCGCACAGAACATCAAACGGCCTCCTTCATCTCTCTTCTTTTTCTCTCCTTCTTTTTGTCTCCAATTAAAACTTTATCAAAATCAGCTGCACGTGAGGCCGGCATTTTCCTCGAGTGATGCAACAGTGGTTGCCAGATTGGAGTGTTTACACACACACACACACACACACACACAGAGAGAAAGAGCTCAAAACAGGAATTTTCCATCTTTAACGTGAAAAAAGTACAGTAATCTAAAACTAAAATTCTCTCACTCTCAAACACACACACACACACACACACACACACACACATTAGTTCCTTTAAGACTATATTATGGCGATTGCAGTACTATTGAACTATTGTAGCTATATTTTTATATAAATTGTTTACATAAAATGACATAAAGCTAATAAAGATGTCATAAACCCAACTTTAAAAGCAGCTGAGTTTATGCCAAAGTTTTAAAAGGATTAAGCATTTAGTTAATTCATTTTCAGCTGAATTTCTCAACATTTTATAAATAATGTAAAAAAATCTTTTAAATTATTACATACATTTTTAAGAATCATGTTTTTTTATTTTATTTGATGCAACACGATAGAAAAGAAAAGCATGACTACAAGCATTATTAATAATAAGACATTAAAAAAAAAGATAAAACCTTATATAAACTCACTGGATGTTATTATACAAACTGTAAAATATATATACTTTCTTTCTGATCAGCACACAACTTGGCACAGGTTTTACACCGTAAGCCCTTCCTGATACAACCCTCCAATTTCATGCACCGGCATAAATGAGTATAAATCATCAAAATCTGAAAATCCAAATGTTTGCCTTTATGTTGGCAAACTTTACGTCAGCTGGTTACATTACACAGTGGGTAGACCGTCTATCTATCTATCTATCTATCTATCTATTTATCTATCTATCTATCTATCTATCTACCTATCTATCTATCCCTCCCTCCCTGTGTGTATATATATTTACAGAAGTTATGTTTGTTTGGGCGTCAGGGGGTGGGCAATTATCAGCTTTTATGTCATACTGTGGGTGTGTCATGTTCCACTGGTGTTTTATATTTGAGCAGTGTGAGAAGCAACCACTATTTGCAGATAATGGTGCATGTGGGCGTCAGGATCTGCACGCGGCGGAGCCATGGGAACCTCTAGTTTATATATATATATATATATATATATATGTGTGTGTGTGTGGTTTTTTTTTTTCCGGTTGTTTTTTTGTGTCCCAATGTTCTGCACATTTTTATATTTTTTCCACTCTCCCTCACAAACACACGTACCCGCATCCATATGCACATCTCTCCAGCTTGATAATGAACTGATAAACTGGAGCAAGTGTGTTAGTTCTTTGGAACTAATGATAACATTTAGTCATCAGAGTTACTAAACTCGTTCCTGCTCCCAGAACAGCTTGCGTAATTGTGTGTCACATGACCTTTAATAATAACATGCTCCTCCTCTCCTAGCAGCAAAACCTAACTTATTGGATATTAAAATCAACTTTTTGATTGGTCCATGCTATAAAGATTAGTTTTGCAACATGTCTTAAATATGAACATCTTAATTTAAAAAAAAAAAGCTTTCAGATTGAACGTTGCACTTTTGTTGGCTTGTGCGGTCTCAAATAATGTGGTCATATATTTATTTAAAATTTTTTACAAAAACAGGTTTGTATTATAATGTGACAAGAACATTTGTTATCTGTTGACTTAAAATGATGTCGATGATGATGTACAAAATAATTTAGTCCTCAGTCAAAGTGTAAATATAAAGCTCAGATTTACTGTAAGTAAAAAGGCTATATTTATTTATTTATTTATTTATTTATTTATTTTGTGCTTTACAATAATTGTGATTATCATTTTAGCTTTTATTTATAGTGCTCTTCTTGTCTACTTATCTCTCTGATTATTCCCCATGGTTCTGCTCTCTCATGATAATTTTTTGTCCCCACACATTGATCAGTACTTCAGGGTGGACTTTGGACTGCAAAGTTCCTAGGAAATATGTTTATGAATGGAAATCAATTAAAAACAAACAAAAAAAAAGCAACCAGAGGATTTTATGATTATCAGGTTCATGTCTGTCAGAAACAGTGAGGAAAATAGCTACTGTAAGTGATTAGCTAGTTAGCTACATGAAGACTAGCATTGTTTGTGCTAACATTTCTTTTCAAAAAGAAGTTTAAGCAGTTTAGAGTTGAATTTATTAACAGCAGAACGTAAAGTGAAATCATGAACTTGATGTTCATGTGATGATGTAGCCTTAAATGGTCAGCTAACTCTCAATAAAAGTAAATTAGCTAGCTGTTTAGTAAGATTAGCCACGCTATGTCCTCTTCAGGAAGGGTGCTAGCATTTGAGTTTAGTACTGCAGATAATTTATAATAAAGTTTTAAAAGTTCATTTTGGTAATTGTTTAATATTACTGCTAAATTTCCATGATTAAATATATATTACATTAGATGTGTAATATTGATGTAAAAGTACTGTAATCAGAACTAATAAAACAAATCCGTAGGATTTAGGCTAAATTCCATGTTATTTTTATCTGATTTATTTTTAAACTGGAGCTTTTCCTATATCATATAGTCGTAGCAAGGAATCATAATTCGTAATCATGATTTATGGGCAAAAAGGAATGCTGTTAATGGAGATTTTAAAATTTATTCTCCAGTGTCTAACTGTCAGAATCGAGGCATAATATGAAGACTATCCTGCACTTTAGGCCGCGAAATATCAGATTGCTGGTGACACACAGCTCATATTTCATATTTACTGTTTCAAATCATACTCACACTCTAATTTTACATTTATATACCTTTTATATTATCATAATTTATACTTCACAGTTTACATTTAATTTTTTGTGAATTCTGTTCCTATGTAATTTCACTTTTAATTTTAATTCTATTTTATTTTGTAACTTACTTTCCAATTTAAATTATATTTAAACTTGTAATTTTTCTATTTTAGGTTGTGGACAGTCATCTATGCATTTCATTGTATATTACACCGTGTATGGTTGTGTATGTGAAGTTAATTTGAATTGGACAGTTTGCTGTGTGCTATATGTACAGTATGTGGATGGATAGTACCTTGCACTGCATTGCCAAACACCCCCGTGAACGTAAAATCGTTCAGTTTCTGAAATAAAAAATATATAGTTTGAGAGAAATTGTTTCTTGCATGTTGCACGGATTTTTGTAAGTAAAGTTTTAAGAATGGCTTTGCATTACGTATTCAACACCCATCATCTTTTTGGTATGGACTTACGAAGCATCTCACTGTGTTTGTGTGTGTCTCTGTAACAGTGAGATCAACCAGAAGAACAAAGGGGAGCTTGCTGACGTTGTGAAAACTCACCCTGGTATCCGACCCACCCTGGCCATCATACAGGTAACTGAACCAGCCGGATTAACACTTAGTGTACAGTTATAAAGATCTGTTAACACAGCTTGGTGGTATATAAAAAGACTGTGACCTCTTCTGGATCTACTTCTACTAACCAAGCAAAAACAAAAAAGGTAGAACATTTGGTTCTATTATGTCTGATATTTCACTAAATCAATATTAATTTCAAGATCATATTAGACCAGTTTTAGCATCCCAACACTCCATGTGCTCTTTCTTTGGAATCAACTTTCATGCATTTTTTAAGTTTTAACTTATACATTACTGCACAGTAAAATTCTTTATTCTGTGGTCAGAGCTCAGGGTCAGCCATTATATGGCACCCCTGGAGCAGACAGGGTAAAGGGCCTTGCTCCAGGGCCCACCAGCGGCATCCTGTAACTCAGGGCCTTAACACACAAAGTTGTTTTTCAATTTCGTGTATAATTGTTGTGTTAATGGCTCTTTTTATATTTCACTTGATCATTATTGTAAATTAACATAAACTTTATTTTAAATATTTTATTTTTAACCTTAAAGTTTTTTTAAATGCTTCTTAGGTTTAAAAAGAACATGATTTTTCCCCCTCACTTTGCATCATGAAAGGAAAAGTATAATATCTGTATGTTTAGATATTCTGTACTATTTTTTTTATTTATTATTTTGGTCTTCACATTACAACAATAAAAATGTTTAAACATTAGAAAATATATGTTTTAAACATATTGTTTAACCTTTTTTACCCATGTACTATGAATTTGTATGTATTTTTATTTGTGTTATATTTTAAGGAAATAATAATAAGCATAATAATAATAAAATTATAATATAATAAGATTTCTCAAATCATGTGAGCATCATTATAAATTAACATAAACTTTGTCAATTCTTATTAGCACTTTACTGTATATTGAATTTAAAAAGAAAGAAAAAATGTACAATAAAATTTCCCCCCCTCTTTCCATCATGAAAGGAAAGTGTAGCTTTTGTATATTTAGATATAATTAGAAAAAAATAATCATTCAATACTAAAACAAAAAATATAAAGATTTTAGAAAATAGATGCTTGAAATATTAATTTATCATTTTCTTTTACATGTGTAATTCTTTGTTTTAATATATATATATATATATATATATATGATTATACATAATGGTATGTTTGGATTTTATTTCTGAAATCATGTTGTTGTTGTTGTTGTTTTTTCCCCAAGCTAATCACGTGGTTCCCAGCTTTAACACATTCCACTTATAGAAGTTTAAAAGAGGCGAAACAATATTTAGTTTTTATACCAGTTAATGTTAATCAGCCTCCATCTGCCACGATTTTTCTTTTTTTCAATTTAGCATGAATTTAAAATGTATTATATTTCTTATGAATGTATTATTTATTGTAAATTTGTGTTCTTTTTGCTTTATTTGCATAAACCTTACATTTATTATTTAGATTTAATTATGTTTTATTCTGTAATACCTTTTATTAATTTTTTTATATCATTAGCACATTAGCTGATTTTGTATGAAAACACAAATATTTTATTTGTATATAGTTTTTTTCCTTCGCTCTGTTACTGCTATTATTTGTTGCATTTCTTTATGGAATTATACTATTTATTTTTTTGAGTATATTTTTACTAATTATTTTTTTAACCATCTCCTGCAAAACATTTAAAGGCAAAATTTTAAATGTATAAAATGTTAAATACAATTTTCCTATTATGTTTAGAATATTTAAAGAGTTTTTATTTGTGTGTGTGTGTGTGTGTGTGTGTGTGTGTGTGTGTGTGTGTGTGTGTGTGTGTGTGTGGTTTGTTTGTGATAAAT
>JAQQZT010000020.1:16989339-17004774 GCA_030068275.1 Clarias platycephalus | reverse complement strand
GACTGCTATAAAAACTAAAAACAGAGAGAGACTAAGAGCTGTTGAGGAAGAGCTTCGTGTGTGTCTTTCTTCAATTCTTCAAACAGAGTTTAATTTTTTTACAGATTCGATTGATGGTGTGCCTTGTGATTTTTTTTTTTTCAATTAAAAATGTACCTTGGCTCAAAAAAGGTTGAAAAACACTGCATTAGAGGAATCATGTGACTTTAAAGTCAGAATGTCTGTTTGAGGATTAATGTGCTGGACAAAACTTCAAACATCTGATTTACAGTTTAAATTTAAAATCTTTGATTGTTTAGTTTTGGTGTACAGAGGCCAAATGGGCAAAAAAAAAAATTGTTCCAAAATGTATGGACCTGACATGTTAGCTATGTGTGTTATCCCTCTAGTCTGGTCAACTCTAAAAGAGATTTTAAAAAAAATAATTATACAAATATGTTCTTTTCACTTTAAGGGTCTGGGAGTTTCCAGAGTCAAAGACTGGATCTCTGTACAAAAATAAAAACATTCTCTGCTGAGCTCTGTGCTTGGGTGTGGAATCACTCCTGCTTGATGTATTAACGTGTGTATTAATGTGCGTAGATGCTCCTCTGGCTGGGAAGAAGGCGGTGCTGGTCGGGCTGGACGGGCCGCTGAGCGTGATCCTTCAGTGTGTGCTGCAGAATGAGGGCGTGGAGGTGCAGACGAGCCGCTGGAGCTCAGACAGGCTGCAGGAGCAGGTAGTGATGATCAGATACACATATGATGATTAGACACATTAGATATATGATATTAGATATAATCACATTAGATATCATTAAATATGATTACACACATGATTAGACATGTTAGATATGTGATGATGGATATATTACATTAGATATACATATCTAAATATGATTAGATAAATAAATAGATACCAGATGACATACGTGATGATTAGATGTACAGTGTTTGATTAAATACATGATGATAAGACGCAGTAGACACATCATTAACAATCTACATGATTAGATACCTGATTATTGGACATATGATTAGACACATTAGATGCTTCATGATTAGATGGATGATGATTAGACACATGATTACATACATGATTGGATACATACTGATTATATATACACGATTGTACACATGATGCTTAGATACAGTACATGATTACATGATGAAACATTTGATACATGATACTCAATATATTTAAATAGGATTATTAGACACATGATTGGCTACATAATGATTAGATTCATAATGGTTGGTTTCACGGTTAGATAATTGATGACTAGATGATTATATACAGTATATAGGGACAGTCAGGTTTGGACAGCTTTTTCCACCTTTATAAACATTTAAAAACTGAATTTTGTATTTACTCAGGTTATGCTTGTGTAATATTAACATTAGCCTGCTGCAGGCAGAGACATATTACACAATTTTAATGCTAAAAACATACTACAGGCATTTTTTTTGTTTCATTATTTTTGGGTTGAGACTAAATTAATCTCATGATGCTGCCCACTCACTGCCAGGCACAGTTCATAGGTTGGGACTCTTCTTTGTTATTTACAAAATATAAGAAAAGATTTGTGTGTACCAGCAGGGGGCAGTGTGACTTCATCACGTCCATAGAAGAGCAGATTACGTTTGATCTGAAGCACTGAATGACTGTGAGGGCAAAGTCACATTTGATGCGTCACACACACACACGAGATGCTGGTCCGAAGTTTCTCTCAGGGAATGTTTTGTACAGTACTGTGCGAAATATAGATTTTTCATTCTTTCATATTAAATTAAAATGAATAATGATGGGGGGGGGTGTCAATACTTTTGCACAGTACTGTTTATTATTATTTTATTATTTTTATTAAAAAAGGAAATCTGACCACTTTTTGACGATGTCTCTGACGATGTCTTCTTTTTCCCCTGAGTGTGTGTTTTAACCTTGATTGTGTTCCAGGTGAAGCAGGCTGATGTGGTTGTGGTGATGGGAGAAGAACATGGAACACTCCCGAACATCTGCTTCAAACCTGGAGTGACTCCTATTAACTGTGGCCCTGCGATAATACCAGGTGTGTGTGTGGGTGTGTGTGTAAAATGATATGCTTTTCTTATTCTACATTAATCTCATAGTGTTGTATGATATGAGAAACGTCCTCTGCTGTATATTGCAGCGTTCTCGGCTCACGAGAAGAAGCTGGAGGCTGAACCCTGGCCAGACGTCGGACCCATAAGTGCTGCTCTCAGGATGCAGGTCAGCCGCCACCTCCTGGTCCCTGCTGTCATTACAGCTTCCTGATAACTTTATGATGTCTGTCATAGATGTACAGATAGAGAGATAGAGACTTCTTAATTAGTCCCAAAGTGAAATTATAATATTACAGCAGCAGGTTCATGAATTATACAAGATACAAGCAAAGAGGTGCGAAAGAATATTCAAGGGCTAGGTTAAAATGTTAAAATTTAAATTGAAGATCACTATAAGAAAAGAAGGTAAGAAACAATAACAAAAAAGAATGTCTGAGACCTGTGATACATAAGGTGTAATATTAATAAAAATGAAAGAATGAAAGTACCTGGTGATATCAGTGCAGTCAGGTGGACAATATAAGATTGTGCATAGGTGCATTGATGGGATCTTAACAGAATAATAAATAAAGAACAAAATGTATAGGACTGTATTTAAAGTGATGTGAGAGAAGGAGTCTAGACATATTCATAAGGTCTAAAAGTAGTTGGTAGAAAACGTTTGGTTTGTCACAGCAGAGCTGAAATATTCTCTTTGTGAAGAACAAAAAAAATCTTAAACCTAGCCTAACTATAATTTCTTAAAATGTGTTTACAACAAACCAATTATAAGGATATTATGCTTATTTTTAATTTTAAAAGAAAATCTTTTTAGACAATAGAACAAAAAATGCTTAAACTTTTTATTTAAAAAAAAGTTCCAGTCCCATTTGATAAATCTTAATGTAACATTTGTTAAATGTTAATGCTTGAGATATTATAAAACTGTATAATGTTTATTTTTTTATTCCAAAATTGCCTGTTCATAATACAAGAAATTTTAAAATTGTGATTAATCGTGATTAATCGCAGACTGTGACTGTGATTAACTAAATAAAAATTTTTAATCGGTTGACAGCACTGGACATAAACTTAATAATCTTATATTTGAGAAAGTGTAGGTAAGTGTAACTGCATTCAAGATGATCTCACTTTCTAAGATATAATCTTTTTTTTTTTTTTTGCAGTGTAGCCAATAGATTATGTAGCCCCCTTCTCTCCACTATCTACTTCAAACACTCCAGGGGCGCGCTCGACCTAGCCTTCCTGATTAGCTTGAGTTTCCTCATGTTGCTGCTTCTTCAGAAGCAGTTAGCAGAAGCGGTTGGTGTTATCTGCCCCAGCAGATAACAGCAAAGTATATTGCACCTGCAACAACAGACTGATAAAGCACATGCAGCATTTTGCTGCTGACATTAAAGGAGCGGAGTTTCCTCAAGAAGTAGAGTCTGCTCTGTCTCTTTTTGTGAAGACAGCGTCCGTGTTATAATTTTCAGTCCAGTCAAGATGAACCCCGAGGTATCTGTAACTCTCCACAACCTCCACCACCTCCTCTCACCCTGAATGTAAACTGTGTTTGGAGTAGTCCTAGTCTTCCTGAGGTCCACAACCATCTCCGTCTTTTTGGTCAATTCCAGGACGAAGTGGTTTCTCCTACACCAATCCACAAAACTGTCCACCAGGGTTCAAATTCTAATTCTGTACTCTGCTTACTGACCACTGCTGACACACCCAACATCTCAGAACTTCGGCAGATGACAAAACCCAGAGTTGTACTGGACGTCTGAAGTGTATAACATGAAAGGGAAAGGTGAGAGTACTGTCCCCTGAGGTTCTCCAGTACTCCTGACAACTTGTTTAGACTCGTGTCCCCGCAGGCTCACAAACTGTGGTCTCTGTCTGTCAATTATCCAGGAGATTGTGGAGGTGTCGACCTGCATCTTGTGGAGCTTCTCTTTTTCAGCTGTGCAGGTTGGATTGTGGTAAAGGCACTGGAGAAATCAAAGAACATGATTCTCGCAGTGCTGCCTGATTTATCTAGGTGAGAAAGAGCTTGCTGAAGAAGATAAATGATAGTCATTCCCACCAATCTGAGGGCGGCAGCCAGACTGCAGTGGGTCTAGGAAGGAAACGTCCTAACCTGAGGTCTGAGATGAGCCAACAACGGCCCTCCAGAACCTTCATTATATGAGATGAAAGGACGACTGGTGTGTAGTTATTGAAGTTGAAGGGAGATGCCTTCCTTGGGACTGGAACAAGTAACATTCTCCTGAATCACATACCTCACAAAATTCCACATAACTGACTAGCACAGGCCTATAGAACTCTTGTGTCTGATACCATCAGGATCTACAGTCTTGGTGCCTCCATCCTGCTGGATGAAGTGGAAGAGAGGGGTGAGGGAGGTGGATGTGGAGATATGAACTGTGTGACCTGCAATTGTTAATGTAAGAGGGAGAAGAAGATTGTGGAGGCAGGAAGGATGTGATGGCTGGAGGAGGGAGCAGAACGGGCAGCTGGAGGTCCTGTACTAAACAGGTTGATGGAAAAATTTCAGCATGTTGGCTCTGTTCAGGTTAAGTCATACAGTTCAGTGAAATTGTTTCTTCACGTATCTCGGCTGGGGTCAGAGGGCAATACACCCCCAACAGTGGCAACTTGGTGGAGCTGGGGCATAAACTGCCAACCTTCTGGTCAGTAACCCAGAGCTTTCATTTGCTGAGTTACCACTGAACCCACTGAGTTTCTCTGAGTCTTGTTACACTTGGCCTTAAAATTATATTCTTCATACCTGACCACACCTCTCATGTTGTTTGCCTGGAGGCTCTGAAGGCTCTCTTCTTCCTGTTCAGCAGCTCCTTCCGATCCGGTGATCCAGGACTTGTTGGAGTCGGAGTCATCTCCACGGGGGTGGTTTAGTAATGTTTTGGTGTTGTTTTTTTTGCAAAATGACAAGGTGAAAGAAATGTATCTGATGAAAGGGCAACTCTTGGACACGTCTCGTGATCACAGCCACAAGTCAAATTAAAATAAATACCTATTTAATACCTATTTACCTAAGTGGTATTTAAATAAACCTGAAAGACTGTAATTAATCCATGCCTGCTGTTTGTTTTGTTTATTTTTTGTCTCTAACAGAACGTGGTGAGAAGCAGTAGGAGGTGGGTGAAAGGACAGCAGTATCAGCCGTGGACGCTCCGCCCGCTGAAGCTCCAGCCGCTGTCACCCGTGCCCAGGTAGGAGCGTACCGTTAAACCCCTGAAAGACAACTCAATTCCACGATCCTCTGTTCATTCTTCCTCTGTTTTATTTGATGTATTTATATTTCATGTCTCCCAATGTTCATGAGTCAGTCTTGCTTCTTTCGTCCACAGTGACATCGAGATCTCCCGAGCTCAGACTCCGAAGCCCATAGTGCAGCTTGCGGAGGAGATCGGCTTGTTGCCGGAGGAGCTGGAGGCGTACGGTCGCTCCAAAGCCAAGGTTCAACTCTCGGTACTCAATCGCCTGCAACAGCAACCAAACGGCAAATACGTCCTCGTGGCAGGGTGAGGCTGCGCTATTATTATTTATCTTTCATAAATTGCGGCAATTCCTACTTTTTGGACGTATATAAGGTGTGGGAACTGCATGTGCTGGGTTTTAAGCATAATATATACATTAAAGGGGCGGTCTATATTGCTACCTTTTGGATGTATATTAAAGATATGATAGGCAATTTAAACTTTTTTTGTGTAAATTAAAAGTTTTCAGTGTATTTTAAAGGTCCAGTGTGCTATACCCTTTTTTAAAAGTACATTAAAATTGCAGTTGCTGGGTTTTGAATGTATGTTAAAGGTGCGGTCTGGGTTTACTGCTTTTTGGTTGTATATTAATTATGTCATGGGCAGGTTCTAATTTTGGGTTGTACATTAAAGGTGCAGTCTGTAATTTCTTGTTGTAGTTAGAGTTAGGGTTGTACATTAAAGGTGTGGTCTGCGATTCCTATGTTGTGGGCGTATATTAAAGGGGCCAGTGTGCTATGCCTTTTGTTGAGATGTATATTAACTGTGTGCTCTGTGTTCGATTCCCGGGTGATGCTGTAACCTCTCGCAACCGGAGGTCTAGAGAGAGCTGACTGGCCGAGCTCTCTCAGGGGGGAGGGATGAGAGGTACTTCGTGCTCCCGCATTAATCACGGCTCTACAGCCAATCAGGGGCGTCTGTGAGCTCGCGCACGCGGAAGGAGCGGATAGCGCTGTCCTCCGAGTGTGTTACTCCACCTCCGACGGTGCGCGATCGAGCAGTTTGAAATGATGCGGCCGGCTGGCGTCACGTGGTTCGGAGGAAACACGTGATAGTCTTCGGCCCTCCTGACGAAGTGGTAGTGGTAGCCTTAATGTTGGAGCCCCCTAGTGACGGGGAGGAATTGGACACGACTAAATTAGGGAGAAAATCGGGGAAAGAATTAACAATTTTTTTAAACTGTGCGCTCTGTGATTCTTAGGTTTTGCGTGTATATTAAAGGTGCGGTCTGCATTTCTACTTGCGCAATTTCTAATTTTTGGGTGTAAATTAAAGGTGCGGTCTGCAATTCCTAGGTTTTCTGCATTTATTTATTTATTTTATGAGCGTTGTCAAATTTTCAGACATTCAAGTAATGCAAAAGCAAGAACATTGATCAGTGTGTCTAAGTGGTGTGTGTGTGTGTGTATGGAGGGGGTGAGGGGGAGCGCTTGTTTGACAGTTTTATCTGCTTCAGATACGAGGTTCCCACATGCCTCTCTGTTATCCCTCTCTCTCTCTCTCTCTCTCTCTCTCTCTCTCTCTCTCACTGTGCGTGTGTTTCTGTATGTCTCGGTCCTGCCACGGCCTTGTGGGCGCTTTCATGTGTTTCGGGAATGTGCCCCGAGACCCTTTCTATCAGGCCACTTGTTCCTCCTGCAGCTCTTTGTTGTTCCTGCAGACCCTCTGAAGTCCACATCCTCGTCTCGCTCACTGTCCTGCAGCTGGACGACATTTCTGCACTGCCGGTAGCTCGGGTTCGAGCAGAGAAGAAGCTGCGAGTTTGTTAGAGGGTGCTTGGAGGACGACTTAAACTAGACTAGGCGTGCCAGTACTGTTCAATTTGACAAAACAATCATTTCGGCTGCGTCAAACAGTCGGCGAGTGAAGCCGGACATGGTAGTGGTGGTGGTGATGATGTTTTTTCATGAGCTGATATCACACGAAAAATATGCTTATAAGCTCAAGGTCGGAATCTTCAGTCACTTCCAGGCACACTCCACCCCGTGTGTGCGATTAACATATAACTTATGAATAGTGGGTGATTAAAGTTGGAGTCAACGATTATAATCATATATACGTTTTGTCTAATGTGTTGAATATCTTCTCATGGTGTGTGCCAGCTATCTGTCCTGTGTATGGACTGGAAAGTCTGGTGTTCCTACACAGTTAAACAGGAAACCAGCAGGCCGCTCCAGACAACGCTGTTCCACCCAATCAGCAGCAAGGTGTTCGTTCTCAAACATGGTTTTATATTAGTCTTGGTCCACTCACTCTGTCCTCGTTTTCCATGAATTTGGGGCGGAGCTTATGAAGGAGCACTAAAGGGAAGGGTATATTTGTTTGGCCTTTGAGATCAATTATTACCAATTTTCAAGTCAGATTTCCCCATGACACTGACCAAACTGAGCTCTAAATCCCTGCAGCATTGATCACCGATGCATTTGGAATCCAGACTAACCTTCCCTCGATGATGGCTGATTTTACAGGACATGTAATAAATGTACATCATCAATCACAGGCAATATAAAAATTAGGCCTTCGATATTAATCTGGATTATGTGATTTATCTAGAAATCTTAACACATTGCTATTTTTTTAATCATATGACCAAGTGTGATCCTAATGGCTTCCCATAATCACCGCTTGCTCACCTGGTTGAGGGTGATGATGTCACGTTTAACACGGATAATAAGACGACTGAGGAAACATCACCGGGTGTGCTGAACGGCAAGTTTCATTATAAAAAGCTTCTAGTTGGAGGGTTTGTGCTCGAGCTACCTTCAAGGGGAACTATGTTTACAAGGATGCACAATCAGAAATTAGAAGTTGTTACAAACTACCTTTATTGCACTTACTCAACATCACTGGACATCACAACAATGTCGGTGTAACAGCGCGTCTAATCGATGGCAAATGCACTCTGGGTGTGTTGTAAAGACATTTTGAAAAGAAAGACCCTTTGCCGAAGCATGTGCTAGCCAGTTGTGCTAACCGAGTTGAAAAGGAGATATCGGACTCGGCCACCACTAAAGGAGCAGACACGGCTCACAATATGATTAAGTTTACCATTTGAGAGATTTAAATTTAACATTTGGTAACTGTTAATGTATGAGACATCATAAAACTGCACAATCTGTTTCCTCGAACCAGTTTTTCATGCATTTCTTTATTGCACGTTTATTATACAAGTCAATCTGAATATTTTTAATCGCGATTAATCACAAACTATGACTGTGGATTAACTAGATTTTAAAAAAATTAATCGATTGACCGCACTAATAAAAATACATCTGAAATATAAAATGTGTGTGTGTGTGTGTGTGTTGTAGCATCACTCCTACTCCTCTTGGTGAAGGGAAGAGCACAGTGACGATCGGTCTGGTCCAGGCTCTCTCGGCTCATCTCAAACTCAACTCCTTCGCCTGCCTCAGACAGCCGTCTCAGGGTCCCACATTCGGAGTCAAAGGTGTGTGTGCATATTATGCGCAAGTTGTTTTTGTAATTATATATCAGTACAGTTATCCATGAGTATACTTCTCTCTGTAGGTGGAGCAGCAGGTGGAGGATATGCTCAGGTCATCCCTATGGAGGAGGTGAGGAATCTCATGCATGGAGTGTTTATAAACTCTTATATACAGCTGTAAAGGAAAACAACTCTTTTCTGGTCAGGTTCTAGTCACTGGTTTCTTCATACGATTGTGACATAGTCACCTTTATCATGCTATGAGCCAGGGTGTGGCAAGCTGACTGTCTCGTGGTCCATCACAGCAACATCGTAGGACTCTACAATGCTATTTTTAAACCTCACTCACTTTAGGTTTAGAGTCCAAAAACACATATTGGAATCAGTTAACAAATATACACTATATGGACAAAAGTATTTGGCCAAACTTGCAGTGGCATTGTGTCCAGATATATACTTCAATATGGAGATGGTCCCCAGTTGGCTTTGCAGCTATAACAGTTTTTACTATTCTTGGAAGGCCGTCCACAAGTTGTTGGAGTGTTTCTGTGGGAATTCTCATCCAGTCATTCTGTAGAGCGTTTATGAGGTCAGGCACTGATGTTGGACGAGACGGTCTGGCTCACAATCTCCGTTCCAGTTCATCGCAAAGATGTTCGATGGTGTTGAGGTCTCAGGGCTCCGTGTTCGGGCCAGTCGAGTTCTTTCACAACAAACTCATCAAACCATGTCTTTATAGTCCTTGCTTTGTGCACTGGGGCTCAATCATGTTGGAATAGAAAAGCATCTTCAACAAACTGTTGCTACAAAGTTGGAAGCATAGCATTGTCCAAGACTGTCCTTTACTCTGGATAAGGGGCCTGATTGAAAGACCTGAATTCAATAATTAACAAATACTTTTGATATTATGCTATAACTTTAATATACTGTACTGCATTTGTGCATTTTTAAAAAAAAAAAAATTTTTTTTAGAAAGTGTGTAAGGACAGAGGTCAGGACATGAACATGCAACTGTTTTCATTATCTTTATAAAGGACACCTATTACGCGAAATTACTTTTTAATCATTTTTGGATGTTCACTTTGGTCTCCTCTGCAGCATTTTTAGAAAAATGCACTTTGCTTTTAAGGCTAGAGACACGGAAACAGTGTGTTTGAACCAGAAGGAATTCACAGAGATCAATATGCATGATCTGAGCATTTTTTTCTGTTGGAACATTAAGACTTTTGTTAACTTGTTAAAAAAATGAGTATAATATGGAACCTTTAAAGAGATTCTGCTCATTCCAGTATGTTTCTCCCTCCTCAGTTTAATCTGCACTTGACCGGTGACATTCACGCCATAACAGCAGCTAATAACCTGGTGGCAGCAGCCATCGATGCCCGAATCCTGCACGAAGCCACCCAGTCTGATAAGGTAACTGATAAGCCGCAGCGTGAAGTACGTCAGGTTTATTTAGAGAAAAGCCGCAATGATGAAATGCTACTTACTATTACTGAAGCTCCAATGCGTGAAGATCTCTGACTGAGGGTTACGTTATAGCAAAGTGTCTGATGTTGTTTGGATTGAAGCTGGAGCTAACAAAGCTGGGAATGTGTTCCTAAATCGCTACAGCGCTGATTCTGGATTCTGATTAGTCTGAAATTGTTGATTAATTTTCTATACCAGCGGTTAATTAATTTTCTGTACAAGCAGTTAATGGTCAAAAGGTATACTGAGCTATATATTAATGAGCTCGATCAAATACTTTTGACATTTGTATCGTTATTTAGATTCTCACACAAAGTATGTGTTATGATACGAGGGGTGTTCAAGTCAAACCGTGACATTTAATTGTACTTTTTAACTGTTCTGAGAGTAAAAACTCCCTTTATTTCTCCCTGATACACTAATGCACTTCTCCCAGTGTTTCACTAGTGCTTGGACACCATCAAGGTAGAAAGTTTTCTTAGTACGCCGGGATCAGAATGCATGTCTGATTCACGTCTGAAACCCTGGCCTCCCAGGAGCTCCTTTAACTTGTGGAAATGGCTTACAGCGAGGTCAGGATTGTACGGTGGATGTGGCAATAACTCCCAGCCGAGTTCCTGTAACATGCAAGAGGTGTTCAGCAAACTGTACTGTGTACAGTACTCATACACAGTCTCTTCTGCAAGTTGGCGAAGTTTTTCGTAGATTTTCAAGGATCAGACGTTTAAATCCCGGTTTGACTTGAAAATCACTTTAAAAAATACACACATTAACTACACAGGTATTTCTCTCTCTCTCTCAGGCCCTGTATAACAGACTCGTGCCGTCAGTTAATGGAGTGAGACGCTTCTCCGCCATCCAGCTGAGACGGCTGAAGGTGAGGCCCCGGTCCTGTCTGACACTTCAGTCTCACAATCCATACTCATAACCAAACATCTGTTTTTTCTTTGCTCGTGTTCTCCTGCACTTTTCACCCTCCCTTTCTTAATCCTTCTTTTTCGCTGTTGACCTGTTAGCACTTCACCCTGACAGTTTGCTGTTGTAAATTGTGGGGAAGAGATTATCATTAGCTTAACTCTTTTCCCCACTTCATCTCATCTGGTTAAACAGCAGCTTCAAAGAAATACAGATGTAGATTTACGTAAGTCTGGAGCTTAAAAAATTTTTTAATGCCAGAGGTGGGAGCGGAGAGGAAAAACGTATTGAGGTGGCGTGAAGACGAAACTGAGGGACTTAAAAGGGAACCATGTTTCTTTCCTCTATGCAGCTGGCACCGAGCCACAGTTTCAGTGAGTAGATGCAACATGGTTGAGCGACAAATCCAAAAATCATGCAGTCTGATGTTTCTTCAGTTCCACACGCATGACTTTCTTAGTTTCCCGTGTCGCTTTGCGATGAAGCTGGTAAGAAGTTCAGCATGTACGTCAAACAACCAGTTTCACACAGATTAGTACATACAGTACGTCCCCGACTTACAAACATTCGAGTTACGAATGTCCGCAGAAATGAACGGACCGAGGATCTACGCACATTTGTAGATGCGAACAAATTGCGGAAGTAGCTCACGTGTATTGTACAAAAAATAGACATTGCAGTGCGTCAGATACCAATATTTACAATTATATACAATATTTTCAGTGTGTAAGTGAATGTATAAAATGTCTAAAGTCCGGTATATTGTGTGTGTGGGTGTGGGTGCGGGAGAAATGAGTCGGCCTTGCCGGTTACAATGAATCCTGGATGATAGAAAATGTCTGTCCTGTAAAGCTGTCCTGATGGTGAATAATCCTAATTTTGGAAATCCTCAACAAAACAGAGTACACAGTCCAATAGAGAGGAAAAAAGCTCTAAGACAAAACAGTGTCCGGTCAAGCACAGTCAACAACATGTAGTGTTGTTCTGCATTCTGTTCACTCTCTGTTACACTCTCTGTAAAATTATTTATAGTCATGAGGTCGAGTACACGGACAAGGGGCTTAGGAAAATACACAGGAACAGAGTTTATTTAGACTCAGCGGAGATCTGACCTGCTCTCAGACCGTAAGGGCTAGTAATCAAGAGTAAGAAAACGAAAAGTGGTTTAAATTCTCATTATACAACATGGGTGTGTGTTCGGAAGAATTTCTCCCGGAAAGATTTAGAAACAAGCATATGGTCATAATCTTGGTGTTTATTTTGATAATGCTTTAACCAAATGATATCATGGTGCTTCAACTGAATCATCTCATGGTGCTTAAATGGAAGTGTCTCCTGGTGTCTTAACCAAATCATCTTTTTCATCATCTCATTGCCCCTGAACACTCGGAGACCTTTCCAAGATTAATGTGGAGATTATTTAATTTTGCACAGTTTTCCACTTAAAAAAGGTGTTGAGGCATTTTACTGCTTTCAACTTTATATTTTCTCAGTGTGGCCATCTTGCAAACACCCCCCACCACACATACATACAATAAATATATTTAAATAATGGATCATTCCGATTAAGAAGGTGAACTTTTGGAGTGAATTTTGTCTACGCTAAACTTCCATTCCTCATTAGCTACGTAATCTTCAGTAGAGATAAAGTAACCTCATGGCCGATGGAGTATAATTTTAGATAAACTTATGATGTAAATCTGATTACGACTGATGATTCTGGTGCTAGAGTATTAGACGAATATTAACAAAATCCTTCAAATTCTTCCTTTCTATCTTCATCCCAGCGTCTTGGAATCAACAAATCCGACCCAGGCGCCCTGACTCCCGAGGAGATCAGCACCTTCGTCCGGCTCGACCTTGACCCTGAGAAGGTCACATGGCAGAGAGGTAGGAGCTTTCACCCTTATAGCAGACGGATGTGTTCACGGATACCTTATGAAGCCTTTTGGAATTAGCTGAGTGAAAAGAGAGAGAGAGAGAAGACTTAATGTGTGAACGCCTAAACTACTGCAGTGTGATCACCAGGGGCCAGCCGATACAATACTATCACGATACCCAAGTGTCGATTCAATTTGTACTGCCCGTCACGATTTTTATAAATATCCTGATAACAATATTAACTTTTTTTTACACTTTACAATTCTAAACAAACTTAGCAAATCAAACTTAGAATCAATTTTCTCCTATTTCTAGTTCGAAACATAGTATAGATTTTCTTTTTGTGATTGAGGGACAAGTTGGTCTTTCCTTTGAACCTAATAATTGATATGTGATGTTCCTTAGAATACGTCCTTGTGATTGTGTTGAAGAATGTATAGAATGCAATGCAATCAACTTCATCGCTACAGTAAAGTTTGAATGTTAACAAATCCATTGCTTTATTTATACAAGTTCATCTCGTCGAACAGGACCGAATATAAACGTGTGCATTCTCATAAAAGAGCGTTTGAACGATCCGAACTTGAACATTACCGGATTGAGGAACCTCAATAATCCTGGTATTTTTAGTGCGAGTACAATATCAGCGCTTTGTCCTGGCCCCTTTTGGACTCCGAGCTGGCAGGTCTACACTCGCTGGTCCTGTATATTACAGACCATTGGAATGTTCTTTCATCATTCCGTCCTCCTTTATGCCTGAGTACCAGAGCAATACACGGCCCCTTCGTCTTTTCCCCCTCGCGGCCCCCCTCGTACATTGTAAAGACCTGAAGATTTCCAAGAGCATGAAGTGGCCTCAAATCCACCAGCTTTCCTCAGGAGAGCTTTGGAAAGCTTTTTGGGCTTTAACTGATTATTTCCAGCTCCGAGAGAACGGATTAGCCTGGAAAACACGCATGGAGCTCTTCTCGGATGATTTTAGGTCCAACCAGTGTTGTATACAGACAGGTGGGAGGTTTGGGTTCGGAAATTTCCCTAAAGCCTCCGAGTTACTGCTTTGACGCTTTTTTTAACGGGCAATGCGGAAGACGTTTTTTATTGGTTAATATTGAACACCTGCAGAATCGCCACATCTGCTGGCAAAAGCAGTGTGTTTACGATCAACCACGGCCAATCAGCGCTTACCGGAGTTACGGTCTGGCTTGTTTAACACAGGATACGGCTGTGAGCAGTAATGCGGAATTCTCCGTTCTGATTGGTCAACTCTGAATATAGCGTAGCTGCAAATCAGGTTCATATTAGTGCTGCACGGTTTAATCGCATAACGATCCAAATCACAATACGTGAAGGAGTAGGGCTGTGTGATTGAATCTGTTGTGCTGTTTAATGGATGTTTTATCGGTTGATTCCATTTATTGCCAATTTTCGATTCAGAACATTTAAAATTATTTAGGTTTAAACATTTAAACATTAAAAGATGTTCTTAAAGAAATATGCCACAGCTTCTGCAGAAAATATAAACTGCCTCCATCCTCCACAAAATACTTTTGTTTTGTAAGGAAAAAAAAAAAAGATTCTTTTTCTTCTTTGGAGTTTATGATCGATTGGTGCAATAACCAGTCGCTGATTACAACTCATTACCTCATTACCACAGTATTGGATTGTGTCATGTTGTGGCTCGTGCACTACATGTTGTATTTTTGTATAGTATTTAATTTTATTGTAAATATATAGTGTTCATCTGTTTTGTCTCAGCTAATTTAGGTGGCTTAGTTAGTTTTGTTAATTTATGTCGTACTGAACTGTATATGGTTAAAATGTCGACAGTAAAAGCCTACTTGACTTGACTTGACTTGAATAACGCCACCTAGTGGACTGGAGTACGGAGCAGAAGATTGGGTGGAATGTAAAAGTATAGTTGCAAAGCGATGATGATCGGGCCCAAGCACCTTCACTGTTGCCACGCTGGTGCTCCAGAAAGACAGTGGGCCCACGCACTTAAAGGAGAAATACCAATACCATTGTGACTATATAATTATATATAACTAAGGAAGCTATTATCCACTTTTCTTTACGAGTTTAAGGCCTCGCCATGGCTGAATCGTTCAGGATATCAAAAATGTTCTCAATGTTTTGATCAGTATATCAAATTCCATTGGGTGCATTTCTGCAAACAACCTCAAATAACTGACTTCCTATTGAGTAGAGCCCATGACATACATAGTGAAAGTTCAGGTCAATGAGATCAAAATGTGTACCGGGTTTTACATGGATACGTGCAAGTGTGTATGAACTATGCAGCAAAATCTCCTGTGAAGGGCACGCCCTACCACGCCCTACCACGCCCTACCACGCCCTAATGGCAGCAGATTCCAACCTGTCTCCTGATTTTCATAA
>JAQQZT010000020.1:16883924-16895547 GCA_030068275.1 Clarias platycephalus | reverse complement strand
CAATTAACAACCAGCACCTCAGATTAGAGCCGTTATGAAGCTTCACAGAGCAGAAGGAGCAGATATACATCTCAATACCAACTGTTCAAAGGAGATTATTGTGGATTGTGGATAATAAACGCCTTCAGTGTTGTTTTACAGTGTAGAGAGAAATAAACATCAGGAACGACCGTGGAGTCCTAAAATTGAAAGAGAAATCTGTAGGAAAGTTTTTACTAGTGCCTGGGTGCTGAAAACCTTCTGCACAGTACTGTGTATACCTGCAGTTTGAGACATTAGAGGATCTGCGAGCGGAGGACACTATGAGACCTTTAAAGGTTCCTCGGGAAGAAACAGCAGAACCACATTTTTTGTAGATTCTAAACGTATTAAGTCAATACTTCAATGTTCAACCGCAGTTTTATCATAAACTTTGTGGGTTTGCTTCTTACCAAACATCTGTCAATCTACTTAAATCACACTTTCATCAGGACTTTATGAAGGATATTAAATCTGTTTCTTTGTTCATCTGCGAATCACAATTTATAATTCGGTCTGATTGCATTTCATGTGTCACATTGCAAGTTTACAGATTGCGGTTTTACGTGCAGAATTTTAAGTTATCAGGTTCACTTTGAAGTTTTGGTTAAAGCCACGCCCCTTACCTCTCCTTATCTCGCCGCTGGTTATATGGATGGTGTGTCAGTGATGAGCATAAATAAGACCTTGATTGTGCAGCTTTTCTGAAAAATCTGTAATTTGTACATGTAGCTGAAAAACAATTGTATTGTAAAGTTAAACTCTAGATTTAACCGTATTACGGTTTACGACCTTTGGATTTTTAGCGGAAATATTTCATGGTCATGAAACCCTGGTCATTTTTGGTGGTTTGTAGCTTCTCTCGTTATTCTCATGATCCTTATTTGTACTTTCAGTGTAACTTTTTTTAATCTAAGCCACACTCTCATTATTACATTCTAACAAATGATTAGAACATTAAACAGAATGACCGCATGTCAAAACTTTTCAGCTGTAACCGTATAATAGCTTGCAAGGATTCAGTAGGTCATAGATGATAGATTCCATCTTGTGGACCGTAAGGTGCAGTTATTTCTGAGCGTTAAAGTAAAGCATAAATCAGTCTCCTAGCATCCGTGGTGGTGTTGCTCATCCGCGTCATCTATACGTGAGCAGAAATGCGTACACAGTATATCCTAGCAAAGTCTCATGTCAGTTTCTAAGTCAATATTTGTCAGGATAAATGATATCTGTGATCTTTTACGCGCTTTGTAGCTCGCGGGTCTTCTAGCAGATTCCTAGAGCGAGCGTCAGAGATGCATTCCTGTAACGTCCGAGCTGTCATACGTGAGAGTCTGGATCTACTGTAAGTAAGTTATACTGAAGTTGGAGTGAGAGTAGGGAAGGAGAACATGTAGAAAACATGAATGCGATGTACTCATTACGCTCCAGTCTGGTATGTACGGAATCCGATGTCGTGACATTTCCGTGACCTTGTCGAATCATGAAGAGAGAAAAAAAGAAAAGTGAAGTGTTGGAGAATGGGAATGGTGAAGGCATTTCGAGGAAGCGAGGAGAGAGGAAAAGGAAGCTCCATTCAGAGAGAGAGAGAGGGAGAGAGAGAGGGAGAGAGAAGGGCATCGGACAGCTGAAGGCTTGGTTGGGGGAAGGAACAGAGGGGAGGTCCTACATCGGGGCCTGGGTGTCAGCGTGGGTTGAAATGTCGGAGTCGCCCTCCTCTTCTGCTCAGTGTAACCCAGAAACAGAGACGAGGAGACGACCGGCCTCCATGAGAGCTCACGAGACAGAAGACTCGGAAACTGCGACTTAACAACCAGACGGCCAGATTTTTTTTGTTTCTTTAATCAAGCAAAGGTTTTTTTATTTCATTAGAGATTTTTAATAAGGCTTTTTTTTTTCCCTTGGTGGGAGAACGTCTGTAAATGCTTGGGACGATAACTTTAACAGGTAAGATCGATCTGAGAAGCTGAATTCTTTCATGTCTATATGGGTTTTGGTCATCACAGTGAGCTGAGTGCTTTATACATTAACCATGATGTGCTTTGCTGCCTCCAAGTGTGTTTAACAGATGATGTCATAGAGAGAGAGAGAGAGAGAGAGACAAAGCTCAGGGAAGCTCACTGGGCAAAAATAATGATAAAAAGTGATGTATTAGGTCAGGTTTAAGAGTCAAAGCTAACGACGGAGACAGTCAGATGTTAACCTGAGGGCGTGGTAGGTTGTGTGATTTATCGCAGCATTTACAGAAGTGTTACATATGACCGCCTGGTCCTCCTTCATAACGGTAATCATGATGCACATAAATTCCTATAAGTTACTACAATTGTCGTCTTACCATAGAAACTACCATATATTTATATAAGTGACTAAATTTCACAAAGTAATTCATAGTATGTTTTTAAACATAAACATTTTGCATGTTGTTTAAAGCTATGATAATGAATACTAAATGTTTGATTGCTAACTTATTAATGTTTAAACGTGTACATAGTGCACATTACGATATTGTTAACTAGAAAGCAATGTGGCGGCAGGTTTATTTTAAGAAAATTGCAAAATGCAAAAGCAGGTGAAATATTCAACACAGTGTTTAATTCAGTCTCCTGGTTTCTAGATACAACGGTTCCCCTTTTACCTGCTAGGGACATAACTGTACGACAGAATTGTGGAGTAGTTTGTCTCATTTGAAGTGTTTCAGATTAGAAACTTGGGAAGACGAGTTTGAGTCGAGTGGTCACGCCCCACGTCCATTCATGAAAAGCCTCGGCTGCAGGAGCGATGCGGGGCACACATTCCTCCGTGCCCTGTTCCCCCGAGCATAACACGTAGTAGGAGGAAACATATTGTACAGGCGTAGGCTGTAAAAAAATATATATACGCCATACTATAGCGGACTTCAAAAGAGAAAGGGGCTGGAACTGGTGGGCTTTGGAATTTTAATTAGTTTTTCTTTAAGCGCTTCAGATCTTAGTCTTAGCTCTGTGGCATCCCAGTGGGTGGTGTGGGCCAGGGATGTGGAATTTATTACCCTATGCAAAGTGTATGTGGTTTTAAGGTTTGGGTTTTTTTTTTTTTTTTTTTTCTAATGTTTTTCAAAGTATTGCATAGAAAAGTGTGAAATTTTAATGTAAACAGTCTTTAAATGTTCTGTGGAAATCCTGAAAAACATGGCTTTGGACTAAAATTGCAGGACTTTCATTAATGATCTTCACGGTTTATTGTTCTGTAGTGCTAACCTGGTTTGTCCTAAAGCATCGCGTGGATGCTCTGATTGGCACAGATTACAGAAATAGCGCCTCCAAAAGCGCCTCCAATATTGATTTGCTTCGTCATTACTTGCTTTTCGGTATTTAATCATGTTTAATGCTAAGTTGGCTTCTTACACGATATTTCCAATGGTGGATTGTAGGTTTTTGTGAAAGTAGGACAATAGTTTCAGTAGGATGGGGTGTGGCCATGTAGTGTATTGATGGAATGGGGTACAGTCGTTCAGTCTCGGTGGGTTGGGTTGGGTTGGGTTGGGTGTTAAAGGCCTGTCTCGAGAAGGGGGTGGGGGGGGTGGGTGGGGGGTGAAGACAAACAGTGTAACGTTTGCACAGCACCACCAAACCTCAAGCTTGTCCTTTTCCAAACACAAGTCCCACTAATTAACAGCCCATAGTTTCGTGCATCTGTTTGCCAAACATGACAAACAAAAGCAGAAAGGGCGGAGGGCAGGTTTGTGGCCGCACCCCCTCACCCGCAAAAAGCTGTGTGGAAAACTCAGGGCATTATCCCACCAAGAGTGCAGATAACACCTCCCCCTCCCGGGGGTTTTGAAGAAACTCCATCGAGCACACACTATACAAGCCAGGCGATAAACAAGAGAGCGGATCGGATTCCCGAGCTCGGGTTTCATTCAGAGACACTTTAGAGGCAGCGGCAGATGTTGGGGTGACTAGGGGCTTCGTGCACACTCACACACATACGAACCGACCTCCTTGTGGATAGTTTGGTTAATCATTTCAGCGCCTTAAATGTCTTTTAATGGTCCCCCCCCCCTCACCGAACGGGGACAATCATTTATGAGCTACTTGTTTGCATCTCTAGTCATTTGCCTAACAATGACACGGCTCACAGTGTCACAGTTTAAGGGCTGCTCCAACAATGCTGGGTGAGAAAGTTCTCCACCCAAATATCCCCTACTGATGCTTATACGTATTGTAGTGTTAACACTCATCACATCATTACTCATCCATTCAGTCCTTGTGTGCATGGTGAGATTGTAAATTTCCTCTAAATGTTTTTTTTTTTGTCACTGAATTTTCTTTTTTGTCATGGATATTTAAAGTTGCAGACGGACAATAGGACAGGGCCCCCATCCAAAAGAAGCCAGGGAGCCATTGTGAAAGAATGGGGGGACAAAACAATGCATACTTTCCTGGCTGCCGTTCTCTCTCGCTCTGTCTCTATCTTTATCTCTCTCTCTCTCTCTCTCTCTGGGGGATGGGTTCTTGGGTGGTAAAGGAAGTTGAATGACATCTTCCAGGCTTCTTTAAAAACCAATTTGCTGCTGCTGATCTTTCCTATGTTAGCGTAGTTGTTTTTTATTTTATCAAACTAGCAGCGCTTCCCAGGAACCACCACCATATCTCAACACGTTGTAGCTTTTTAATCCAAAGATGACAGCAAGGTGAAAAGGATGTAGTGGTGTCCAATACATTTTGTTTTGAGGTTTCTTGGAAAACTATTGTGATGGTATTGCAGTGACCAATGGAATGTGTCAAAAGCAAGCATTTTCAACTATTTCACAGTAATCTATTCAAGGCCATGGTCCTGATGAATAGATTTAAAACAACTGTGTTACTCAGGCATAAAAAGTGATTTATTGAAATTCCTGGTTGGGTTTTGGACCCTAAAGCATGATCAAGAAGAGATAGATGTGAACATTATCCCAAGGTAAGCTTGGGTATCAGAGGGAAGCCAAGGCTGAAGGCGGTCTGCACTGCCCCACAGCCGACTTCTCTCCACCCCACGCCTGTCAAAACACAGATAGACATGGGGGGATTTTCATACAGTGTGTGTTTCTCTGTTTTCTCACCTGTTACCATGTGGCCATGTGCCCGGAGATAAATAAAGTCGTAACATCAACATTTTACAGAAACAGGTTGTAACTTGGTCTTTTATGTGTTTGCTAAATTAGGTCAGTGTTTTCGTACACGCATTTGGCGGCGCTTATGCGATTGCGAAATATACAACTTTACCCCAACGCCTGGTTGTTGAATTATGTCCTGTGGCTTTGCCTTGAACGCAGACCAAATTGGGTCGGCAAACATCAAATCATGATCATACTGTAACTGGCTGATTAAATCTGTACAGGGGATGAAAGTCTTTTGACATTTACCATGATTCTAATTTCCTGCAGATGTTTGAACATCTTGAATTGATTACAGCAGTAATCATAAAAATACACTTTTTGATTAATCTCTAATAATCTGTAAAACTGTTTTTCTTTTTTCCATTTTTGCAGTTGGCCAGACAGAGGCCATGCCTGAGAAAGAGGACAGCCCCGAATCGATCGAGGTCCTCCAGGAGGAGGTCTCGCCTCAAGTTAATGGCGAGCATGAGGAAAATGAGTGTGTCAGTGCAGATGAAATTAAAGCCACAGAAGAGAAAGTAGCTGAGGAGAAACCAGCTGAGTCCAATGAGGTGGGTTTCAAGAAGATCTTCCGATTTGTTGGCTTTAAATTCACACTGAAGAAGGACAAGAATGAGAAGACGGAGCCTGTACAGCTCTTGACAGTGAAGGAAACTGAGGATGGTCATGTAGAAGCCACTGTTGAGGAAACCAAAGAGGAACCTGTAACAGCAGAAATCCAATCCGAGGATGAAAAGGAGCTGGCTCCTCCGGAAGTGGAGAAAGAGGCCAGTGCTGAAGATGCTGCAAAGCCTGAAACAGAGCCAGACATCCCTGCAACTGAAATGCCAGCAGAAACTAAATCAGATGGTGCTGATGAAACCGAAAAGACGCCAGCTGATGAGTCAGCTGAAGAAGTGGAACCTTCGCCTGAGAAAGACAAAGAACCCGAAACACAAGAAGAATCTCCTACATCTCCACCATCTCAAGAGATACAGTCCCCTTTCAGAAGATTCTTCACTCAGGGTATCTTCTCTAATCTGCGAAAAAAGACAAGTGTCAAGAAGACTAAGGAAGAGGAAGCAGTAAAGGAGAAATCTGCTGAGGAGGATGTAAAGGAGACTGAGGAGAAAGAGGAAGAAGCAGCCACAGAAGGGGAAGAACAAGTCAAGGAGGACGCGGTGAATGAAGTGGAAACTGGTGAGCAGGTAGATAAATCAGAAGCACCAGAAAAATCTGAAGCAAGTCCAGAGGAGGCACCATCTACCCCTGAGCTGCCAAAGGAGGAGCTGAAAGTGGAGGTTGTGACGGCAAGTGAAGCTTCACCAGTACAAGAGACTCACATTGTTGAACAAACTACAACTTGTGAAGTTTCAGAAACCTCTGCTGCTGAAGAAAAAGATGAGACCAAACCCTCTGATGATGATAAACTTACTGATGACAAGTCAACTGAGGAACAACAGACTCCTGAGAAATCCCCTGCAGAAACAACCAGTGAAACTGAAGCTGAAGTTCAGCCATCCCAAGATAAAACCAAGGCTCAAGGAAGTCCACTGAAAAAATTGTTTACTGGAGCGGGACTGAAGAAGTTGTCCTCCAAAAAGCAAAAGGGCAAAAAAGAAACTGAGTCAAAGCAAACAGAATCTGAGCAGGCAGCTGATCAGACTCAGTCTTCCACCGAGTCAGGTGAGGCTCAAAAACCTGATAGTGGAGCTTCATCTCCAGAAGAATCTGGTGAGCATGTCGTAGGTGAGGCAAGTCAGGCTGAGGTCAGTGTGGAAGCCGAAGGTGAGGCAGCCACCTCTGACAGTGAGAAGAAGAAAGATGGCATCCTTCATTGGTCCTCTTTTAAAAAATTAGTCACTCCAAAGAAACGTGTCAAGAGGTCATCTGAGAGTGAAGATGAGGCCCCGGGGGACAAGCCAAAATCAGCCACCCTGTCATCAACAGAGAGTGCTGTCTTTGAAGAGAAAACTGAGGAAGTTAAACCAAGTGATGAAGTAAAGGAAGAGGAAGAAAAAGAGGAATCAAAAGAAGCTGAGTGCAAGAC
This sequence comes from Clarias platycephalus, assembly GCA_030068275.1. Taxonomy (NCBI): domain Eukaryota; kingdom Metazoa; phylum Chordata; class Actinopteri; order Siluriformes; family Clariidae; genus Clarias; species Clarias platycephalus. The sequence goes on along the minus strand of JAQQZT010000020.1, from coordinate 16,888,363 downwards.
AGAGACAAAAGGTGAAAAGACTGAACAAAGCTCAGAAGAGCCAAAGAAAAAGATTGACACATCAGTATCGTGGGAAGCCCTTATTTGTGTGGGATCAGCTAAAAAGAGGGCCAGGAAGACTTCTGACTCTGACGATGAAGAACCCAAGATAGAGGAAGAGGTTCAGCAATCTGGAGAAGAGCAGCCCAAGACTGGAGAAGCTCCTCTTGAAAACTCACAGGAGGTTGAGCATGAAAATCTGGCCTCTTCTCCAGAACCAGAAGGAGAGCTCGTCTCTACATGGGAGTCCTTCAAAAGGCTGGTAACACGTAAGAAACCCAAGTCTGATGAAGCACAAGGTCCAGAGCAGGCAGTGTCTGACAGTGAACTTCCCAAAGAGGAGTCATCTTTTTCCCTGAGAAAACTAATTCCCCGCAGAAAAAAGAAGTCTGATGCTAAACAAGGGCAAGCGTCTTCTGATGTTGGCTCTGCAGAAGAAGACTCTGACACACCTGCAGTGGTACCACTTTCAGAATATGATAATGAAAAATCAGAGAAGGCTACAGATGAAGAAACAAAGACAGAGGAGGCAAAGCCAGAGGCCACACCAGTCACTCCTGGAAAAGCTTCAGCCGAGGACAGATCTCCTTCTTGGATCTCAGCTACTGTGGAGACTGTTGAAGGTGAGGAAGAGGGAAAGCCACTGAGTGATATACCTGAAGAGGGAGATACAGCTGCCACACCTAGATCAACTGATAACACGATTGCGGAGGACATTATAGAGTTTACTTCAGAAGCCATCACTGCCATTGAGCCAGCAGAGGAAACAGAAATGGTTTCTGCTCTATCTCGCATCACAGAGTCACCTGTTACCTCCGGTGAGACTTCACCAGTTCCTGATGATGGTGTCGTGAAGAAGGCTGAAGCCATTTTACAAGAAGCTGTGCAAACTATCACTATTACATCAACTGCAGTGGCTGTCACAGTAACTGAAGAGCAAACTAAAAGTATGGCTGTCACTACAAGCCCATTCCAGATTGAATCAGCCATTAAAGAGGAGAAGGTGGTCCTGGCTGTTCATGAGAAAAGCGAAGCAACAACCATCTGCACCGGCCTTGATACCAGTGAAATTAAAGCTGTGGAAGAAGAGAGTACTTTGACGGCTACGGTGGAAGCTGTTACCACTGTCAGTGAGGCGCTGTCTGTAGAGGTGACTGCTGAGGACCCAACTTTAAAACCTGAAGCAGCTGAAGTAGCAGAAGACAAAGTTTTTGTGGCACAGGTTACCGAAGTTCTAACTGAGTGCAAAGAAGAGCCTTCAGCTTCAGTGGAAAGTACTGTGGAGGAGACTTCAGAGGTCTCAACTAAGGATGAGTTCCAGGAAGCAACAGCAGTCAAAGTAGCAGTGGTCACGGCCACGCAACAGGAGGTGGAGATTCTTGAGGAACCAGTAGTGGCAGAAGATAGTCTAAAGGTGGTGGCAGAGAGTACTGTTGAATCAACTGTAGAACAGCCAGTTTGTAAGCAGTCAGTGGAAATCACTGAAGTTACTGCTGCTGAAGGGGAGGTGAAGGAGCTAAAAGAGGTCGAGGGATCAGTTGCCAGTGCTGAGGCAGGATCTGTAGAAGTAGCAGTGACTGTGTCAGAAGAAGTTACAACATCATTTGCAGATACCCTTGTAGCTGAGACAACTATATCTCAGGAAGATCCCATCCCTGTCCTTGCTCCTACAGAGAAGCCTGCAGAGACAGAGGAGATTGTCTGTGTTAGCCCACCCTCAGAATCTAAAACAGAAGCAGAGGTAAAGGATGAGGCTGTTTCAGAGGACGTTTTAACCACTGAAGTCCACATGAAGGAAAATGTTGAGGTTGTCAATGCAGAAGTTACACCCTCAAGTGTCAGCTCTGTGACCGATAAATCATGTGAGAAGGATGAGGAAGAAGTGGAAGTAATGCATGTGAAGGAAGTAGAAGCCATTCAAGAACAGAGCACAGTCATTGTCCAGGAAGTCCTTCAAAATGTTGTTGAGAACCTCAGCGAAATGCACATGGGAGCAGAAGAGAAGCCTGTGGAGGCGATTGAGACAGCAGAACCTGATGAGGTCCCTTCTGCAGCTGAGGAGGAAAAATCATCACAAGATGAACCAGTCTCAAACGTTCAAGGAGAAACCAAGCCTGAAACTGAGAACAAAGCTGAAGAAGAACCAGCACAGATCATTACTGAGAAATTATCAGTCACCGAAAGCATTCAGATATCTGAAATAGTTCTGGTCTCGACAACAGTAGAAATTAAAGCGCAGGAGGAAGAGGTGTCCTCAGTCTCTGTAGAAGCAACAGAACTGTGCAAAGATGTAGTAAAGCAGGAAGTGGAATTGGACGAAGGTGAAAAAAAGGTAGAGGAAGACAAAGCAGGCATTACAAAAAGCGAAGACGGGAAATGTCAAGTTGAGAAAGATCAAAATGAGAAACCGAGTGGAAGCATAGAGACACCAGCTTCAGAGGAAAGCAGTCAAACACAATCCGTCACTCTTGTAAGCACACAGCATGCTCAGATTGTCAAGGAGACAAAAATTGAGACAACGACTGAGATCAGTGTTGGCATCACACACGTCGTAGATGCTGATGAAAAAGCAATGCAAGCCATGAAAGAAGAAGAAGAAGACAGCACCAAGAGTCAGGAGCCATCAAAAGATGTGCCTCAACCAGACTTGGAAGAGACACAAAAGGATATTTCAGCACCAGACATGAAAGGCCAGGAGGGGTCCGGAGATCCGGAGTGTCAAAAGACAGATACTGTAGCCAGTGAGGTGAAACCGGCTGATGAGGAGGCACCAAAAGCAACTGAAGAAGGAGACGCGGAGAAGGAGATTGTGACCACAGAGATCGCTACAGAGTCATGAGCCAGTAAGTAGCTTTACTTGTACTATTTTAACTTGTTTTCAGTAGTGTACTTTTCTGATCCCCGCAAACCCCCCCCCCCTAGTAATCTAGAGACTTTCTGAACAGGTATTAGCAACTCTCCTGTATTTGAGACGGCTTTCCATCCCGCATCGAAACACTCGACTTGCCACCTAACTGCCGCGCCTGCATAAGCTGATGTTCCCAACCACCAACTGCTCATCACCGTTGTTCCCCATGACCAATTGCTGACTACGATTAATAGAAAATGCAAATGAGCCACAGACTGTGACAAATTTCGGTGACCCTTTAAGCATACATTAGCTACTTTTCCTGAAAAGAGTTGGCAACACTGAGCGCAGTTTAGTCTTTGATTTACACTCTGGAGGTGATTCAAAGGAACCAGTTCTCTCAGTTTAAAAAAAAAAAAAAGTCATTAGAGGGTTCTTAAAAAATTTGCCACATCCAGTGACAAAGTTTGCAAAACCGGACTCCCTGGAAGGTGTTGCTCACAGGGAATCTTTTAACACGGAAAGTAATGAACAAAAGTCAGGATATTGTTTCGAATTCCTCAGACAGACCGTCACATTTCTCAAAGGTCTTTTTTTTTTTTTTTTTTTTTTTTTTAAAAATCAATGGACCTTAGTTTTTATTACTGGTGGATTTGCAGGCTCGCGAAATGAAAAAGCTTTTGTTCGAGGTATACGTAACCAAGAGACCTTTGATATCAAAGTAGGAATGCCGCAGCCTGACCCCTCACTTTGTAGGCTCCCTTTTAAAGCGAAGCCGTGTAAAGGAGAGATGAACTTGTGCTGAAAGACTGATTATAATTCATCCCCCAACACACACTATGCTACACACACACACACATGCTCCTTTCCTTATTCCTTCATCAAAGCCCTCCATATGAGGTCAGAGAACCATGTCAAGGAACATGTCTGATTTGATAAGATGCCTCTGATAACCATCTGAGAAAACTCACATTTTAACGCGCATCGTTCCTGAAGTTGGTCTGAAAGAAAAAAAAAATCTTAATTATTGCATAAAATGGTGTAGCACAGTAGCAAAATATACTGTACATTAATAATAAATAAATAAACTGATTCAGGGACAGTTAAATCGAGGCACAACTGCGAGCTAGTTTGCTAGTTTTTGGGCTAAGCTAGCGTAATTAATGATGAAAAACAAAAACCATTTAGATTGTTCTTAGTTATTTTAACTGGGTTAATTGTTGTTAAACTGAGACAATAGCTAACAGTAGTAACAGCTCGTAGTTAGCTGGTTCGTTATGGTAACTTTTGATAGGTTTGTCTGATGTTGGAGGTGAGACTTAGGTTGAAAATAAAAGCGTGTTCGGATTGAAATGTAAGTGAACTAGCCAGTATAATAGCTAGGTGGCTAACTAATTTAGCCAGTATAATAGCTAGGTGGCTAACTAATTTAGCCAGTATAATAGCTAGGTGGCTAACTAATTTAGCCAGTATGGTAGCTAGGTGGCTAACTAATTTAGCCAGTATGGTAGCTAGGTGGCTAACTAATTTAGCCAGTATGGTAGCTAGGTGG
>JAQQZT010000020.1:16798651-16806151 GCA_030068275.1 Clarias platycephalus | reverse complement strand
CTGCACTCGTCTCTCCTTCTCTCTCTCTCTCTCTCTCTCCCTCCCTTACACTCTCTCGCACACACACTCTCCCCCCTTTCGTTCATGCTGTTACATCACTAAAATCCACAGCCATGAAAAACTCCAGAGCGATCAAAAGCGCCCTCGCACCGCGAGCGTACAGATTACTCAATTACTGATGATGCAGATGTTAGCACAGCTGCCAGACAGGTGTGTGTACAGTTCATTTGTTTAACGCACACATGATATACAAGATCAGCTTTACTTCATTTGTAAATGTGCTTTCTACATAAAGATGATACTTTTCATTATACTGTAGTTATTCCTCAATAATCTCTAAGAAGTTGTTCTTTGTCGTTTGTTCTGGGATTGTTCACTTAAAATAGAAAATGGATTTTTTTTTTTAAATGAACACATTACTTAAGATATTAGGGATGCAAGCAATTAATTTAAGATTAACATTTTGAAAATTAAACCTGTAAAAAAATTTATAATCAGCATATAAATATCCCAACTTAAGAATTTTCACCTTATAGCCGCTTTCAGTTTGGTTTTTAAAGCCGCCGGTGCCAAGAGGAATCATAAATTAAAGTTAAATGAAGTTTAATGTTTTATGTACTTTATTTACATGTCTTTTCTAAAATGTTTTGATTGTTTTTATATATAAAAATATGATTATAGTCTTGGAAATTGGGTAATATTGGTAATATTTTTGGGAGGCTGGAACGGATTATCCGCATTCACATTATTTCCTATGGGACAATGCGTTTCACGATACGAAATTCCGACTAAATTTGCATGTACGGTGTTTTGCGGCATATTTCTCCGTAGCTCACATATCTATTAACTTGTACACCACTAGAGGGTGCACTTGCAGTTCACCAATGATGTTACCACTAATAATTATTGCTTATTAACGTGTTTATCTACTGTATCCATTATGAAAACCGGGCAAAATTTGGAATTTGGGGGAAAAAAGAATAAACAATCCCACAGTGGAAATAAGTTTGTATAAGATTTCTGATGTTGAAATAAAACAATGAAAGCCTCTGACATCCACCTCACCATCCATTAAAAGCTTACTGCTCATTGTAATCAATTATTATTATTATTATTATTATTATTTTTTTGTAGAAGAAGATTTCGGTATCGTCATGGAAAATACATACAGAGCAACTTTATTTACTACAGCTTTAATTTTATCGTTAGTTTTATCTCAGAAGAGACGAGCATAAATCCAACTACAGCTGATTAGAAAAACTAATGACAAGTCTGATTGGCTGATTGAACAACAGCTTGTGCCTTACAGTAGCATAACTAGAGCTGTGAATTGTGGGTAGACAGCTGATTCGATTTGATTTCCGCATGTTGTGATTTGCAATTCCATTCAACGTGTGTTATCTGATTCATGTCGTGTAGCTAGATTTCTTACAGGTTTTTAAGCGTCTAATAAACAGTGAAATGCTGCATAATACATGTTGCTGATTGCTGAAATGTCACATTTCGTACAAAGCGTTTATCCAACACACCCCAATCTTTATGCTCCCCTCTCCAGTCCAGTAGGTGGCGGTGATGCACCAACCACACATGAACTCCAAAGAAGAAGAATGAAAAAAAAAGAAGAAGAAGAAGAAGAAACAGCTATGCTCTCATCAAACAAGAGTATTTTGCGAGTACTCTACTTTATATTGAACGCTTGGAAGTTTATCTAAATCATTTTAAAAATCTGAATCGTACGAACCAAAAACAGATAAACAATAAATATAGCAAATAGGTTTTTAGCAACTGTAAAGCTCGCCAAGATTTAAAGTTTAAATCTTGAATGTGTCCGCTTCCAAGTCATGTGGATTTATTGTAGTAGCTAGTTTACAACAACTAGCTTCACAGTGCAATTAAAATATGCTGCGGTTTAACTCGTTAAAAGAACAAAGAAAACTTGATCACAAGCCGCTACGTGAAATTCTGATCCACCGCCTCACCTTTAGCAGCGCGAGCAGCTCCTTCTTCCTCTGGTCCAGACGGATGCTGGCGCTCCTCCACCGCTCCTGCAGCTCCGTCAGCTCCTCCTGCAGCAGCGCCTCTGCCTGGGCGTCGGCCGAGAGGAGGAGCTGCCTTCCCGCCTCCACTGCCAAGATGTAGCTACCTTGCTGCCTCTGCAGCACTCGCTCCTTCAGCTAGGGGGCGGCAGAAAGCGAACGGGTTAACACACTGATCCAGAGTGGCGGATTAAAATTAAAGGGAGTGTTGGGATGTTTTTTTTTTTTTTTAAGTTTTGGAAATTTTCATCATTTTGAAACAGACCATGAGATACTTTGAGAAATTACAGACTGAACATTTAAGCCTAATCACAGTTATCGTTAATTATTTTTCATTTATTCGTCTGTATACGGGTTCGATTTTCACCTGTATGTGGTCGAGAACACCTCGCGCCTGCTGTAGCGCCGTGACTCGTCCCCGATGCTGCTGCGGTTCCTCCTCCGGTTCCAGATCCGCCTCCTGCAGCCAGTGTCTCAGTTTGTCCGAGAGTTCGGTGTAGCGCTGCCACTGACACACCAACGCGTCGATGATGCCCCGCCTCTGCTGCGCCCTCCGCACCACACCCTGCCACTGGTTACTCAGCAGCGCCATCTTCAGGCCAAAATCCTCTCTAGAGTCCAAAACAGCATTCAGTTTCCTGGTTTGATTTTTACATGGTAGTAATAATAAACATCTGATCAGAAATCGGAAATGTTTTAACAGACACACACAAACAACATCCGGTTTAAACATCTGTTGTTCTGCTGCTCCGGGGAAACTCCTAAAGCTTCTTATATTGAACTTTACAGAGAAAGACAAGTTTAAATATGTTTATAGAAAATCGAATTCTACTATTATACGATTATAAGAAACCAAACATCAGACTATTAAACCTATTTTAGACATTTGTACAAATGACAAGCTTTTTGTACTTCTTTTACTTGATAATTCAAATTTTTGGCCAGAATAAGTAATAAAATTCCCTACATCAGATATCACTCAAGTAAAAGTCCAACATTCACATGTGTAGTTGAGTAAAAGTACAAAGATAATCTCCTTCAAAATTACAGAAGTATCAAAAGTATTTAGCTTGTATTAGCTCAGTCTCTCTTTCTCGTTGCACATTCATGTATATTTACACACTCTCCTGACACATGCTATTTAAATCTCATTTCATCTCCACACTAAAGTTTTATATACTTTCTATATTTTTCTACATTTGGAAAATGTAGAAAAAATATATTTTTTCTCGGTATTTTGTACAGCTAGGTTTTTCTTTATTTTATATTTAGTTTTATCTTCTATACCTATATTTTCCTTAGCTAAGGCTTTTCTATATTTTCTTTTCTTATCTTATTCCTTAATAATCTTTTAAGGTCACGGGCGGTCGTGTAAGCATTTCACTGCATACCGCACTGTGTATGACTGTGTATGTGACAAATAAAATTAGAATTTAGAATTTCTCTCTCTGCTTCTCGACTGTAAGCATGCTGTTCTCTGTCTGCTCACAAGCTCCTGATCTGATTTCAAACACGTTTAACGTTATCGAGTGTTTCACAAAGGAAACGTGATTACTCATAATCGTCACCTCTTCAAATACTGCGCGCCGCAACGCCATGAGGAAACGTAGGAGTTCTTGATCTCGCTTTAGGATGTAGTAGAGTGAAAGTAAAAAAGAATCTTGTAGTTAAACTACTCGAGTAACATACAAATACATGAAATATGTACTTATGTAGAGTGATGAAGTAAATTTACAGGACCTCCCACCTCTGGAAACAGGATTAAAACTCTTATATCTGTTGAACTGTAATTCATTGCTGGGGAAAACTGGACTACATTCATGATATTTTCACTTGTGTGGATGTTTCATCTTGTCTTTAAGAACCCTTAACTATCCAGAAAATCCCTTCAGGAACCCTGAGGTCAATTATTCAGCTTAATTCATACCAGGACCCAATCCTGAAGTCTGCAGTCTACACATCAGCCAGGATCAAACGGAAAGTCACATGACAAGCCGAACCAATCATGTTAGTCTAAAATTGATCGTGCATAGCGATGACAACTGCAGGGCGGTTCATTTCACGTGACCGAATGTTTCAAACAAATTACAGGAATAAAAACTAATGCGTGAAAACAACCGTAAAACCGTACTTGTTTATTTGTTTGTTTATTTGTTTGTTTTAAAAGATAATTCCTCAGACCTGTCTTCCACTCGTCCCTGATTCAGGAGCTGATGGCCATCACTAACGATGGAGCAGAGGATCTGTTGTCGACTGAACATCTCAGCCTGGAACAGCTGCAGAAACAAGCACACACACACACACACACCCCGCATTAAACACACAGCGAGGCAGACAAGGACAAACTTCACTCGGAGACGTGTGGTGCATTCAGACAGCTGAAACGTGGACAAAAGAGCTGCTCTGTTCTTTACCAGGGACTGTTTAAACGCAAGAAAAATCATTTATGGAAAATAATTTAATGTTTCATGGTCAGGACATATTAAACACTATTTTAACTTTATCTTCAATTAAGCATTACATTTTAAAATATTAAAATAATCAACATAGAATTTTTTTTTTAGAGCGTCAGAGAAACGGCTACAAATAATCTGGAAACATTATAAAATATAATAATAATAATTCTACGACTAGACATGAATATGCAGAATAGTGGACACTCTCATGTCCTACTTCCATCTCTCTCAGATAACTCAAGCTAAACAGCTAGCTAAACTAGCGCACATTCCTCACGTCACTGATTTATTTGCCAAAAAATATAAAACCTCAAAAAAAACCAAAGCTAATTTGTTTTAGACATCCGGCTTAGCATGGACATCTCCTGAGTGCAGTCCCTGTGAAGCTGTAAAGCATCTTTAGTGACGTCATTAACAGGGGCTTGAACTTTGACACGGCCCTAAATCAAAGAAAAGAAAGAAAATCTGACTTTAACAAAATTTGCTCGCCAGAAATTCTCATTATTAAAAAATTCATCAATCAGTAAATAAATCAAGGCTATTCATTACATCACATTATATAATGGTAAATTATACAACAGTTAGTTACGACTGAGTAATCTGTTTGGACGAGAGCCTTTCCTCGAGTGCTGATAATAGACAGTAACAGCACTGAGACGTTTAATTATACGTATCAGTCGGCGTCCCAGGTTTTCTACAGTCGTTAATTACACTAACTGTCAACTCAGTAAATAACACTGTCGGTCATTAAACTGTCGGTTTACACGAATTAACTGTGTGTCATCAGCTCCACCACTCGAGGTTAGTTATTTCCGAAAGGCGTGTGTGGGCGTGGCAAAGTAACTAAATAAAGAAACCAATCAGAATCTGTTGATGATAAATGGTATTTGTGGAAGTGTTATATAAAAGCAATATCACGCTCAAGGCCGTGCTGTCGTACTGAATATCAGCACTGTTGTGATATTTTCAGTCCTCGGGCCGCGCCCTCGTGCCTACAACCCCATCTCAGCCGTGCTGATATTCATCATAACAGCATGGCCTTGAGTGTGATATTGTGTAAATATATATTATATTGCAACATATATTATAGTGTTATTATATACTGTGTTGTGTTATATTGTATTGTATTATATAACATTATTATGTGATATTAGAATGTTGCTGATGTTAGATATTAACGATTACAGAATATGTTTTTTTTCCATATATTAATGGATCTTGGTCTTTTATAATAATGATACAGATGTATTTTTTATGATTTCACTATTAACAGTTAATAACAGATTATAAAGGCACAATGATCTCACCTCATGCTCTCTCTGCTGCTCTAACAGGCTCTGGTAATTTCCCGAGATCTCAGCGCCGAGCTTCTCCTCCGTCTGGTTGAGGAAGCTGAGCCACGTTTCACACTTCTCCAGGAAGGTCTGTCTCTGCAGCATGACAGCCTGCAGCTTACTGCACACACACACACACACACACACACACACACACACTCTCATATTATTGAAGTGATAAGTTTCAGTGATAATGTACTCATACACACTGAGAGTGTGTTAAAAATATTCAATGTACCAAGTGATACTAGGTAATGAAGAAATATAGAAATAAAGTACAAATAATAAAAAAGAAAAAAAAAGAAAAACATTAAACGAAAAAAGGAAGAAGAAAAAATATATATAAATAAATAAATAATTAAAATAAATAAATAAATAAATAAAAAAAGATCAACTCCCAACTCTCCATTCAAAGAATAAAGAAGAATAAAGAACAATCAACAGCCCGATACGATATTATTATTGTGTGGTGTTTGTACCTGAACCTCTCCGTGCAGTGTGCTGAGGTGGACGTCCAGCTCCTGTTCAGGTTCTGAAGTGTTTTGATCTCCTGCTCATTCAGAGCCAGTCTGTATCCCAGACTGTTTAACCGCTCCAGATCAGGAGACAGCCGACTCAGATTCAGCATCTGGATCTACACACACACACACACACACACACACACACACACACACACACACACACACACACACACAAACAGTCACTACAGCGTACTATTGAATTGAACTGTGTGTTTACATGAGTTCAGCTTGTACCTTGAGTTTCTCCATGCGTTCCTGCACCGAGGACAGATCCGCAGACCCGGCCGGATCAGACTCCTTCAGCACCTCCCGCGCCTCCTCGGGCCACCGACTCAGACGCCGCAGCTCCTCCCTGAAGCCCTCACAGTCCTTCACACTCGTCTGGCGACAGAGATGTTGTGACGTTATTAAGAATCCGCAGTACTTACCTACTAAAAAGCACTGAAACTGGAGACTCCTTCCAGAAACATCTCCCTTTAAAGAAAACCTCACTGTACGTGTTCATATTTCTGGTTAGCCATGAAGAGGCTCTGTGTACGAGGCTCTGTTTTACTGTGGAAACAGTACCGCTGGAATACAGTGCTCTGGCGTACAAACAGTTATCTGTTAATCCAGACTTAATACATAAAACCCCTTTATTAGAGTTATTACTATTAATAAAGTCACCTCTATCTGAGCCTGCTGCCTGCGGAGGGCGTGTCCCACTGTTGCTAGGCGACGGATGAGTGACAGGTAGTCTGTGTGGAAGGTTGCCATGGATGATGGTTCCACCTGCAGCCGCAGCTGTTCCTCCACATCTGTCAGCTGCTGCAGCGTGGCCTGGACCGAGGCATTGGCCTTCAGTAAGTCCTGGAACAAGAATACACACACACACGTATACACACACACACACACACACAAACATTAATGTGTCTTCTGAACAGTGCTCATGATAAAGTCAAATCTGATAAATGTTCTGTTGCCTTGTCAGTTCATGTTTTGTGACTGAGAGGAAGAGTCAATTAATGAGTCTAAATGAATCAGTGAATGATCGAGTTAGGAGTGAGTAGGGCGGGGCGATATGGCTGAAAACTGTGTCACGATATCAGTGTTTCATATCGGTCGATATCAATAATTATTGATATTTTTTATGACCCATTTAAAATAAGGACCA
>JAQQZT010000020.1:16762398-16783275 GCA_030068275.1 Clarias platycephalus | reverse complement strand
AAACCCTATGGTTAATAACATAAACCCCATGGTTAATACCCAAACCCTATGGCTGATAACATAAACCCTATGGTTAATAACATAAACCCTATGGTTAATACCCAAACCTTATGGTTAATACCCAAACCCTATGGCTAATAATATAAACCCCATGGTTAATAACCAAACCCTATAGTTAATACCCAAACCCTATGGTTAATAACATAAACCCTATGGATGATAACTCAAACTACACCCAATAACCAAACCCCATGGCTGATAATCAAACCCCATGGATAATAGCCAAACTCAATGTCTACATTAGAAAAATATCTTAGCAAGTGAAAATATCTTGAATATAGTTGAATTTATACTTCCTTACAATAAAATGAAAACAGACCAAAGCAAACTTGCAATATTAGTGACAGCTAGAAATAAGCTTTATCTTAAACTTGGTTTGTTGTGAATTTATTTTAAGATATTATAGAACATTTTTTGCAGTGTAACAGCCCGACCTCTACACCAAACATCCAAAACTCTTTGTCAGTCACATTAGCTCTTGTATCGCGAGTTTACATGTAAAAAAAGTAACTGTGACTTATGTAAATGAGTTTCATTTCAGCAGTTCACTTTTTAGACCAAAATGTTCCGAACATAATTATACATCTCACTTCTCAGACTATTGAGAATCTCCAAAGTTGGTGGCTGTGTCTAAGTCATGAGCGTCCACAGTGAAGCGAACACAGCTGGAGTCACCACTGCTTACACACCTGTGCTGAAATTAACCCTGAGGGAAGCTTAACATGAGGAAAACAGCCTTTCCCAGAGGTCTCTGTGTTCCCAACAATCACCTCGTTCACTGGCTGCTCTTTTGCTTTGCTCTGTACACGGTCCTCACCCCTGAGACAGACAGGGGTTTCAGTATGACACAGGAGGACTGCGGTCGGGCTGGTTTCTTTACCACTCAAGTTTGTTTGGTGCTCTTGAGACACGCGACTTCAGAAGACGGTTTAACTGAAACGTAACTGAAACTGCGAGAGAGTAATAAGAACCGTATCCTGTGTGCTGAGGAAAAAAAACTACTCCTTTAAGGTGGTGTCTCCACCGTCAGCACTTTGTACGAGTCAAAGCTAAAGCTGTTCCTTCAGGACAGAGCATTATTTTTTTTTAAGATACTCACCTGGATGTGTGTGTGTTTGTCCTGGAGGATGCGCTGCAGCTCCAGCAGACTGGCTTTGAGGCTGTGCAGTTTGAGCGTGAGCTGCTCGGCGTCTCCGCGCATGCCGGCCTTCCCCTCCAGCAGGAGGCTCTCGCTGTGTACGGACAGCTCGGACAGACACAGCACCTTCTGCTCGATCTCCAGCAGCATGTTCTGTACGCAGAATGGAGCAGAAATCTATCACATACAGCATACAGAACCACTTATGTCTCTGGAACCGCCGGCTCACAACGAAACAGTTGAAGCCAGGGTTATGACGTCATAAAATATAAGAGCCAATCAGGTTTCGGTATGCAAATACACCTCATGGAAAATGTTGCTCGTTAGCTGCTATTTTTACTTCTCTTGTTTGCATTTTTATTGAATGATTGGCTTATTAATACTATACGATATCTTTTGGTTCATCATATGAACAATTAATATGCTCCTCTTTCATAAACAGCCTTGTTTACTGTTTACTGTTTACTGTTTGACTTAGATTTGTTTAGGCTTGTGAATGAACTACAGCCAAAACAAGTGCATTATTACCCAATCATATGTTACAGTTATTAGATGTCGAGAACTGTAAAACAAAAACAAATACAAAATAACAAAACCAAAAACAAATAGAAAAATCCAAAAACATGATTATAAAACTGAAAAAAACTAAATAACAAAACCAAAAAAACTAAATAATAAAACCGAAAAAATAACAAAAACAAAAACAAATAGAAAAATCCCAAAACAAAATAATAAAACCGAAGACATAATGAAAAATGAAATAAATAAATAAATAAATAACAGAACCTGGAAAAACAAAATAACAAAACTGAAAAAACTAAATAACAAAAAACTAAAACAAAATAAAACCCGAAAAACAAAATGAAAAATCGGATAACAATATAACAGAAAACACAACTACAGAAAACACGACGACATATCCAGAAACAAAATACCAAATGAGAAAACACAACAAATTAGTTAAACCAGAAAAGGTAGGTATAGTTTGCGAATAAAATTCTTACCGCTGATTGGAAAAGACATCTGTCACTCGAGACATACTGTACAAAGAAGTACTGCAGCCTCACAGCATTTAAATGTCATTGTGTTTTCTGATTTGTTATTATGTTTTCGGTTTTGTTATTTTGTTTGTTATTTTCTTCTGCCACCATCTAGCAGAGACTAACCACTGGAATCAGTCGTTTAAAAGAAAAAAGCTGAGTTTCGTTTGGGAACGGTGGGTATCAATCTGGAGAATATGGCATCATGGTGTAAGTTCTCAAGCTATCCACCATTTCAATCAATTTCTTTTTCCGGAAAAAGAACAACTAAAAGCAGCCAGAAAATAAATGATTGACCACAAACCAAACTCCAGTTAATAATTTTCCAGTTCATGGTTTCATAGCAAATGTTAGGTCCAGAAGAATGCGGTGAGTCCATTCACGTCTGCTTCCTGAGAGTACCAAGTGATCGTGTACATGAGCTATAAAACAGCCCTCATGGTATAGTATGGTATGATTATTTTTATTTCTATTTTATTATTATTATTATTATTATTATTACTATTATTAGGTTTCTACAAGACATTTCACGCCTCAGTGTCTAATCAGAAGCAATTTCCCTGCTGCTCACCTGACAGTCGATCAGCTGCTCTTCCATGTCCATGTCCTCCGGATGCGGCTGGAGGGCGGAGCTAAGTGTCGCTCGCGTGCTGAGCAGCCAATGATCGAGCTCCTCTGCCTCGCTATGGTACCGCTGCAGGGCCTGTTCCTGTCTCTGCTCCTCGAGCTGCTCGTTCAGCCGCTCCTGTACAGAAGAGATCAACACCCGGTTACTCACGGTCACGCAGAATTACGCTAGTACTAGAAAATTTAAATGAAAATCAAATCATTAATCGATTACGATTCAATTACGATTGAAAATTTATTAACGTTGTTAATGTTTGTTTTGCATAATGTTTCTCATGTGTAGCTCATATACAGTATCTGTTAACTTGTACTTGTACAGGTGGTGCACAGTACCGGACAGAGAATGTTTATGTGCCTGGCTTATTGTTTTTCTTTTTTGGTTATAACTATTTGACTTGTTTTATTTGCTTCATAAAACTAATGTGTTGAGATTATGTCACTAGAACTGATTTAATAAAACTATAATAAACTGAGAACAATGTGCATCTTGTTACCATTAACAATGAATGATTCATCAATTATTGGTTAAATGATTGTGTTTTAGTTTAAAAAATATTAGAAATTTGCAGTTCTAAGTAATGGTTTTAGGGAAAATGTTAACAAATAAAAGACCATTTTAAAAGTGAAAAGAAATGCTAAACTAAAATTAATAAAATAAAAATATAAATAAAATTAAAAATAATTAGCTGCTGATCATAAATAGTTATTACTTATAAATCAATTATTATATATAATAAAACTGACGAGTGGGGGGTTAAAAGATTATTAATATCTTCATGTATTTTTAAAAACTTAAATGGACAACATTTTTAAAGTTTAAAATTATTATTATTATTTTTTACAATTTACAGATTTTAAATACATTTGCCATAAAATTTCTGAAATTCCCGATACCTCAGAAAAGCACACTGTGACATCAGTCAAATATTATGAATATTTAATTTAAGTCTTACATGTGTCTTAGTAAATAATTATTAGCATAGTGTGTGTGTTTGCAATTTTACAATTTACATTAGACACTTTACATTTGAACATCAGATTTAGTATTTGTTAAAGATTTGTGAAATGTTTTAAAGTCTGAAGTACTTCCTTTTTTTATTTACTGATATCAATAATTAGCTAGTTTTTTTTTTCATTACGCATATGGCAAACGTTTTTTAAAATTAGAGACACCACATGAGATTCTCTGTTCACGATAAGACACTCGGTTTAACCCCAGACCTCTCTGCTCAGGCTCCTGTCGCGTGTGAAAGAACACCGTATGTCTCACCTCCAGGAGCTGGCGCTTGCCCGAGGCCTTCATGCGGATGGTGGCCATGCGTTCTCCCAGCACGGTGAGGGTGGAGTGCAGTGCCAGCTGGTCGCCAGCGTCCTGTTCGGGGCTCTCTTCGTCCTGCTGGAGCTCCTCCGAGAAACACGCCTGTAGAGCGTTGATCTCATCCTGAAGCATCAGGATCTCATCCATCAGCGCCTGGACACACAGGAAGTCCATCATTTACTGAAACAATACAGGACAGACTGGGGCAAGGGCGTGCGTTTTATATTTATTTGTTTATTATGTTGCCTTGGTCTCACTAAGGACAAACACATGCACAATGCTGAAACTGAAACAGGCACAATGTTTGTTTTTTTCTTAAAATTATGCATGCTTTCATTTCCTTTAGTTTACAGAAACCCATCTACGTTACCCATCACCTTTTAGCTTTGTAAATACAGTACAGCTATAGACAATGTACATTGACCACATTAACTCCTAGTCAGTTCCTTGTACTCATATCGATTTGTCTACTTGTCTTACAGAAACAGTATAAAACCAAAAGTAAGTGGACACCTGACCATCACACCCATAAGAGTTTCTTCTCCAAACTGTTCACAAAAATTCTGATGCACATAATGGCATAAAATGTCTTTGTGCGCTGTAGCATTACAATATCTCTTCCACCTGGAATGAGTGTCCTGCAAAGAGACATGAATGGACTCAACCCCACTGAACACCTTCTGGAAGAACTTGATGCTCCTCGACATCCGCCTGAGCTCACTAATGCTCCACACAGCCTTGCCCCAAAATCTAGTGGAAAGTCTGGAATGGGATGTCCAACAAGTACATATGCGTGTCCACAGACCTTTGGCTAAATAGCATATTTACTATTTACAGTACATGTAAAAATCTTAAAGAGCAGTGGTACTATCATAGGACCCTGAGGAACACCAGGCACAATATAGTTAAATTTTGTGTATACAAAATTAAGTTCTTTATTGTTTTATTCTTTAATGATTATATGTGTGTGTTCCCTAAAATCCACATTTAAAAAACAACAACTAGTAAATAATTAGGATATGATACTAATGTGATTCTCGGTCCCTGCTTCCCTCACCTGATGGGCTGCCATCTGGCTCTCGGGACTCTTTCCAGCTTCTAGCCCTTCGTTGAGTGAAGCCTCGATGGACTCCATCTTGGTGGAGATGGACTGTAAAGACTCCTGGTAGTGCTGCTGTCTCTCCAGAGCCTCGTACAGACTCTTCTGCTTCTCACTGATCTACACAGCAGTGAGTAGAGCGCAAGCGGTCAGGAGTGCGCCGGGGAGCGATAACACTGTTATGTACGCTGATAAGAGTTGAGAATGGGATGGAAAATCATTTACCACGTTCTTTAGCGTTTCCCACGAGCGCTGTAGGTCATCCAGGTTTGCCGTGGCGGCGGATTCCATGGACTGGTCGTACAGCTCCTGTAGAGGGGCACGACTTAACGGGGGTCTTCCTGCATTCTGAGGAAGAGAGTGCATCAAATGCAGAACAATATTTAGACCATTATCTAGTTCTAATGTGTTTACCTACATGCTAGTTAGAAGCTTCTAACTCATGGACGAAATTTTTTTTCTTATTTTTCCAATACAAATATTTATACTAACAATAACTTGTTACAAGTCAGCTGTAGCTTCTAGTTGCTATAATTACTATTTAGTCTGTTCTTTTCCTTTTAAGTTAATTTTCCATCAGTACTTAGAACCAGTAGTGTAAATGAAGCTAATAAGCTATTAGCTGTAACTCTGTAATGAATTTGAAGTAAAATTATCAGACGTAGGCAAAGTAAACAAATCCTGGACTTGAATAAAAGTAGAGATTACTTAGGGCAAACATTACTAAAGTAAAAGATCTCTATTTACTAAACGTACAGAAGTATTCGCCTCCAAATTTACTCAAGTTTCAAATCTAAACATAAGTCACTGTTTGCACTTCTGATTTCAAACACCTCGGCCTACGCCGAACGCCCCGCCTCGAGAGTTTTCGTCTTAAGAAGTGAAATTTTGCAAGTAATTAGCCTAGGCAAGTGAAGCATTTTCAACATACGAACCTAGCTGAACCGAGTGCCAGCTACAGTAACTTGGGCGTTTGTCCGGTAGCCGTTCAAAACGTCAGTGGAAAGCCAAGCGAAACGAGATTACATTTTTTTTTTTTTTGGAGTTTGTGCAAGAATGTTATCAAGGACTGTAGCAAGAAGAAAACGGAGCCACTTTGAGTTTGGTTTTCAAAGCATTCGGTGCCAAGTGGAATCCTAACTTAAGGTTCAGTGAGGTTTAATGTCTCTTTATTTTATATTTTACTTAATTTACATGCCTTTTCTAAATGTTTTGGTTGTTTTTAAATGCGACAATACGATTATAGTGTTGGAAATTAGTAATATTGGTAATATTTTGTGTTATCTGCATTTGCATTCTTTTCTTTGGGAGTATCCTATTCACAATAGGAAATTCCACCCTAAGAACTCGCTTCTGGAACGGACTGAATTAATATATCGAGGTACCGCTGTACTATTCAACACTAACGCAACACCATGCAGAAAGGTAGTGAAGTAAAAGTACAGATATTTGCTGTACTTTAAAGTGGAGTAAAAGTAAAAAGTGTCCTATAATGAAACTACTCAAGTAAAATACAGATATGTGAAATATGCACTTAAGTACAGTAACGAAGTCCGGTACATATACTCAGTTACCGCCCACCTCTAAAAGATTTACAGTAATAACCAAGTTAACTATAGAAGCACAAGCATGTTCATATAGTTCCTTGTTCACTTCATGTGAACTCCCTGACTAAATTACATTATTGGATTTATTATTTAATTTAACATCAGTCAGTATTGGGTGGTGTTCCTAAAGATGTATATGTATAGCATTAATGCTAAAGTTTTTAACATTAACACTACAAAGCTCAGGTTTAAATAGAAGAAAATGACAATAAGAATGATTGTACATTGAATGTACATAGATACACCAGAGATTAAACCCCAAAGTAATGGAAATCAAGCAGGAAGCGAGCTACATGAAGAACATATACAATGACATGACTTCATCCTAAAAACCCAGCTCTCCATTATACGGCTGTAATTTCAGACCTCACTACACCCTGAGCTCCGACTAGTGCTCTCTGTGGTATGTTTTTATCAGCTCGGGGGCGGTGCATAGAAGGAATGTGTTAGATACTGTACGAGTCAGCAGAATGGCGGGAGGCACTCAGTGCGTCATTTTAACATACTGTACAGTACAGTCCTTTATACAGTATATTAGTTGAAGTTGTGTGACATGATGACAGCTATGAGCTATGATTGATTAGATATATTATGTTATGTACAGTGTGTGTAATTATGTAGATTGTGTCCTTATGATCCATATTATTACAAGTTACGTGAAATTAAGACGGCGCCCCAGGATCAGACAGAGTTGTGGACCTTGCTCAAGAGCCCAACAGCGGCAGCTTGGTAGAGCTGGGGCTTGAATCGCCGGCCTTCTGATCACTTACATGCCATTATGATGTTTAGGAGTTATGAGTCATTATGACCCATATAAGTATCAGTTGTGTCATTATCCAGAATCTAAGCATGCACATATTAGTAGTATGCCATTATGATCTGTATAAAGTCTTCTTCTTCTTGTTCCAGTCAGTGTAATCCCCTTTTATCAAATACTTTCTTCCTTATCCTCTTACTTCATTTTCTAAAATACTTTTGGATGTTCTGTATGCCATTATGACATATAGTACATGATCATTTCCTACATAAAATGTCTATAAGTATAAATTATGTCATTATAACCTATAAAAGTTGTAATTGTAACTTATACTGTATACCTATAGACAAGTATCAGTTTCATGTCATTATGACATACAGTATATAAGCATCAGTTATGTCATTATGACATACTGTATTTATGTTTCTCAGTTTTCTTTATTCCTTTAAAAAGTAGAATTACATTAGGTTGTTTGAAGAAGAACATCTATTTAAAACAAACGTTATTTTATATACTGTATGTGGTGTAAGATCCACCATCCTGTAAAAGTGTCTCCACGTGAAGCTCGGTGTTTGTTTATTTATTCTATTTGTTATTTGTGTGGGCGCAAATAATTTTGCAAGTAGGGAAATCGAGAAGGTTAATGCGCATCAGAGAATGAGCTGATTAGGGCAAGGTAATGGGGAGGTACCTGGTTAAGGGAGACGTCAGCGTTAGGCCCGGGTGAGGGGGATCTGCAGGCCGGAGGGGAGGAGACCTCACTGTTGGTGCCCTCCTCACCCGACTCCTCCGTCACAGGAGACAGGAGAGTGTGACATCTGCCCGCGGTCATCTACCCCATCGCACGGGAGGTGACGAGAGAGAGAGACAGAGTGGGGAAAAGGAAAAGAGTGGGACTTGCGGTTTGCGAGTTAATTCCCGAATCAGTAAATTAGCTGACGATGCAGTAGAAAGGAAGTTAACAGGAAAAGGACCAGAGTGTAGGTTTATTTACAGCAAAAAGGATGTGACTATTTTGAAAATATGCATCATATCTCACACACCGCAAAATTAAAACAGCTGAACCAGCTACTTAACTCGTATCATAATGTTATAACACTACAACTACAACTATGTGGACTTCTCAGCAAAGCTGCATGAACGGACCATGTCGTGTAAAAAATTCCCACTCTTATGGAGTTGCTAATGATGCATAAGCCTGAACTAGCCCTGCGGTGTGACCTAGGTATGGATCAGATCTGTTCTCTATGTCAGAGAACCACTCTGGAACCTGCTGGAACCCTCACCCAGTCTGAACCCGGGACGGCTTCCATGTAGGGCCGGATACAAAACACATCCTCGCACTCAATTGGATGAGACTTGAGCCCTGAGCTGTCGGACTAAAAATAGATCCACTGCGCTAACAATGTCTTCTGCTCAAGCAGCAGCAGCCTCTCAAACACACACACACACACACACACAGTCTGACTGGGTCAGAAGGAATGTGTTGAGCAAAGAGCAGAGCCGAACTGCAGTTAGCTCCTTTCTGGCAGTTAATGGGGAACTTTCTGTCCCACAGCGATTCAGTGACGCAACCGCAGGGCAATGGCTCACCCGGGGCAAGATTCAAAGTTTCCCGAGTCGCTAGTGAACAGAAGAACTGCAGTACAAGCGAGTGTTTGGTACAGGAAGGAGGAGAATGAACCCTTAATGACGGAAGGACACTGAAAAAAAGGTCAATAGCTGCCATGTGCACTATTCTTTTATACATTTTGGCAACAGTCGCGCATAATATAAAAAGCTGTTCAAAGCAGACGCGTGTTAGATTACCAAGGTTTCTGGCCTAATGTTTTTTTTTAAGGAAGTACAATACAGGGATATACAGTATATTATAACCTTAATATTTAATGCATAGTAAAAAAAAATTTACAAAGCATAAGAGAAACCCTTTTATTTTTGCAATATATCAGGACATCCATAAGTATGAGGAACATGTCATCACGACACCCGTAAGTAAAAGGCTCATAACGTCATGACAGCCATACTGTAAGTATGAAGAACATGTCATCATGACACCCATAAGTATATGGTTCATGTCATCATGACATCCGTAAGTATAAGGTTTATGACGTCATGACAGCAATAAGTATGAAGAATATGTCATCATGACACCCATAAATAAGAGGTTCATGACATTCATAAGTATTAAAAACATGTCATCAAGACATCTATAATTATGAGGGTCATGTCAGCATGTCATCATAACACTCATAATTATGAGGGTTATGTAATCTATAAGTATAAGGTTCATGTCATCATGACCTCCATAAGTTTGAGGAACATATCATCATGACACCAATAAGTATAAGGTTCATGCCATCATGACGTCCATAAGAATGAGTTTCATGTCACCATGACATCCATAAGTACAAAAGTCATGTCATCATGAAACACATTATTATGAGGTTCGTGTCATCATGACATCCTTAAGTAAAAGATTCATGTCATCATGACCGCTATAATTATGAGGAACATGTCGTCATGACAATGTTATAAGTATGAGGGTCATATCATTGTGGAATCCATAAGTATGAGGTTCATGTCATCATGACATCCTTAAGTATAAGATACAAGTCATCATATGAGGTTTGCGTTGTTATGACATGCGTAAATATCAAAGAAACATGTCACTATGACAACCATAAGTATAAGGTAATGTACATGTCATTTTAACATCTGCAAATGAAATATGTGTCCTTGTGAGTAAGTTATACATCATTCTGCCATGAGCGTCTCCTCTGCAGCAGAGGTCAGTTTTGGTCTTGCTGTCCTGGGAAGGTCTTCATGAGAGACAGTTTCATCATGGAGCTCGATGGGTTTTGCTACCAAACTATTCCAGAACAGCTGACTTTTGTGTCTTAAAATGGCGACTGTTTGTTACTGTTGTTGTTACTTAACCACTTAATGCCATATTTGTTAATTTATAGCTTTTAATAAAACCCAGTATTGTTCTAGAAGGTAGAAAATAAATCTGAACTTTGGACCAGCACTGTATAACTATCAGCTGTATGTCAGTGTTGCATCCGCAAGTTACCGAGTTGTTACGATTTACTTTGTGTCACTATGATGAAATAATTTGCATACTGTATGTATGTGTCATACAGCATAAACTACACGTTTGAGCTCTGTGTCATTATGATAAACAGCATTTCTTTATAACTTTAGGAATCACACTTGGAACACCAAACTGTAACGTCATTTCGTTCTGCATTCAGGATCCAAACGATTTGTAATGACTGTAATGCATGAATGAGCTGTTGACATTATTTAAAGGTAAAATACATTTGGTAACGATGGGATATGAGGTCCACCTCTGTGACAAAGATGATCAAAACTAAATCGCAAACTCCCTAACTAACTCCACGGGCCTGGAATAAAAAGAATGAATCTGATTCTGAAGGCTCATGCATCAAACCCAGCGTGTGTGCATGTGTGTGTGTGCATCTGTAAGTGTGTCAGTGACTCACCATGACGACCGAGGGGTGTGCTGTGGGGTGTTTGGTCATCTCCTCCTCCTCATCCTCCAGCTCCTCCAGGCCGTCAGAGAGCCCCCCTACCTCGCTGACCGTCAGCAGCATGGTGGCGTGCTTGGCCTTCACCGTCAGCATCTTACACTTCGAGTTCAGGGCTGCGATCTGCTCCTGGTAACCTTTTATCTTCTGGGCCAGCTCCTGTCACATCACGCACGACTCTACATTACATCCCGTTAGACGCCTCCTCGGCTCTTACACGAGGCCGGCTTTTAATCCCGAGCACGAGCGAATCCGGCATGGAGCTAAAACCACAGAGTTAAACCTGAAGAACAGGGAGTCGACCTAAATGCTGAACACATTCATGTTTCTCTCTCTATCGCTCTATCTCTCTGTCTCTGCTGGCTGTAAGGAAAAAACACCCAGCAGTCCTGCGACTGCTCGATTGTGAATTCCCGGCCAATCGGAGCGCGCCCGGGGCGGGACCGTTACCAAGGCCCGGAGAAGAAGTCTGAGTGAATGGCGAAGCCGAGAACCAATGAGGGAAAAAAAACGGAGGAGGAGGGAGACGTAAGGAGGAAAAAAAAAAAACTGGAGAGAGCGAGGCAGGACTTCCTCTCCAATCAGCCACACACACACATTCGCACAAAGAGGAAAAGCCGGCACAGGAAATGACCTCAGAGAGAGAGAGGGGGGAGGGACTGAGCTGCCCGTCTGTGATTTCCTTCCTTCCTCTGCACCAATCACAAGCAGGTTCACCACACACACACATACACACACACACACACACACACACACACACACACAAGCAAGTGTGAGGAAGGAAGAGAGCTCAGATTACACATTCCTCATGAGGAACCCCTCCTCCTCTGTGTGCGCCGCGCACACACACACACACGCACACACACACACACACACACAGCTGTGGCATGCCAGAAAATGTCACGGTTGTATTTTTATCTACACACAGTGCAAATGTTTGTGCACCCTCTACTGTCCACGTTAGATTTTATTTAATTAGTTTGTGTTTTTGTTTTATGACTTCAAACAGTTTAACATCTACAGAACAGAAAAAAAGAAAAAGTTTTGCAATGATTCTTCAGAAATATTAAATTCTATTTTTTTTACCCTACAAACGTTTTATTATTTATTCATTTATTTTTTATTTTGTAAATTGTTTTAAGGTTTAGATATTTTTAAGATTTTATAAATCTTTTATGTATTTATTTTTAAATTGCAACTACATTTTTAATTATATTTTAATTATATTTGAAATAATATTAATTTAACTTTTACATTCAACATTGCATTTTATATATTTTATTTGTATAATCCTACTATTTTAATATGATTTACGTATTTAATCATATTTATATATTTTATTAGATTAATTTAATTTTAAATAAACATATATTTTTCAGATTTCATATTTTATATATGATTATCCTATCATTTTAATTAAATGTACATATTTTTCCAATTTTATTTAATTTGTATTTTAGTTATTCCTTTTTTAAAATTAGACTTACATATTTTTCAGATTAGTTATTTTTGTATTTTTCATTGTTATTTTAAATGTATTTGTATATTTTTTTAATATATATAATATATATATTATATTACTTTAATTAGATTTGTATATTTTTCAGATTTTATTTTATGTGTATTTTAATTATTCTGTCGTATTAATTAGATTTAAATATATTTTTTAGATTTTATTTCATTTGTATTCTTTATTCCGTTATTTGAATTACATTTATATATTTTTCAGATTTCATTTTATTTGTATTTATCCTTTTACTTTAATTAAATGTATATATTTTTCAGATTTATTATATGTATTGATCACATTATTTTAATTAGATTCATATATTTGTCAGATTTAAAAAAACATTGCATTCATCCTCTTATTTTACAATTAGATGTGTATTTTTTCAGATTTTATTTTATTTGTTTTTTTGTCCTATTGTTTTAACTAGATAATTATGAGTATTTATTTTACTATTTGAATTTAATTTATATATTTTACGTATCCTATTATTATATATTTATCATATTTGATAGTTTTTCCCAACAGCTGGCTTTCTGTGGCTTTAACGTAAGTACACACCTGGATGTATTCGAGTCTCTCTCTCTCCTATTAGAGGAATGGAACATGTTTCCTGATCCAGCGCCACCATCATGGACTGTAACTGTAACTCTGATGGTCTGAATACAAACGTCAGTTTACTGAGCCTGTGTTTAAGTCCGAGTCCGGGTTCTTGGTGTCACTAACACTCAGGTCACGTATGAAACGCGCGTACGGAGCGGTAAAGCGTGAGCTGTAGTGCAGAACCCGGGTCTCATGACTCACCTCATGGTGCTGAATCTGCGTCTGAAGCTCGTGGATGTTGCCCGTAGCGACGGGTCGGTCCTGAATAACCCGCTGCGCTTCCTCGATCATCTTCTGAAGGTTCTTTACTTCCTGTTCGTACTGCTCGTACTGCACCACGGCCTCCTGGGAACACGGACACGCGAGATTTGTAATCACGAACAGAACGCACTCTGACTGCGTACACAGTGTGTGTGTGTGTGTGTGTGTGTGTGTGTACAGCACATCACCTGCAGTATATTGCACTGCTGGATGGTGGTGTGCTGGAGATGGCTGCTGTCCTGCTGTAGACTCTGCGCGGTGGCACACAGGGGTAACTTGGCCACGGCGTCCTCGGGCAGCTGCAGAGCGCTCATGCACTTCTGTACGGCCTGCACCTGCACCTTAAAGCCCTCCATTTCCGTCAGCAGGTGCTGCGCGACAAACATCCATCATCATTTTGATGACCTTAGTGCCTCTCCCCAAGGTCTCTGCCCTGACCCTGAGGTCACATGACCATTTCACAGCCACATTCGACTCTCACCTGTCTCTGGAGCAGCTGTTCTCGGAGGCTGAGGCGGGCCAGCTCCGGCGAGGCCAGCGTCTCCTGAACTCTCTCTATAGCACGGTGGAGGGTCTTCACCTCGCTCTCCAGCCTGCTTAGGTCCTGGAACGAGCAAAAAACGTAACTCGCTCTCATGCTCGGGTGGAATGAAAGCATTGATAAAAACACCTGGATGCCATCATACTTTATTAGTCATGTGTTTTGAAAATAGATTAAAGTTCACTTCAAGCCAAACTGGGACTTTTGAGATATAAAAAATCCCCTGCTACACTAATGCACTTATCCGAGCGTTTCACTTGTGCTTGGACACCAAGGTTTTCTCAGTTCGCCGGAGACATGATCAAAGTGTCTGTCAGAAACCCCGGCCTCCCAGGAACTCCTTTAACGTTTACCCAAACATGTGGAAATGGCTTGGAGCGAGGTCAGGACTATACGGGGGACATGGCAATGACTCCAGGCCGAGTTCCTGTAACGTGGAAGTGGTGAACGATTGTGTGTACAGTTCTCGCGCACAGATGCGTCTCTTCCGCAAGTTAGTAACAAGCCAATTGCTTTTACATCTTAATTTACCAGGAATTTAATTGCAAGTCCACGTTCGACTTGAACATCCCTTGTAATTTGTTTTTTTTAATTGTAGTGCATGAAATTCACACAATCAACAAACTCTCCCGTTATAACACAACACAAATAATACAACAACAGAAAGCACTGGTGCGGTAAATAAAAAACAAACAAACAAACAGGAATATCAATATTAAATAAGAACCAATGGGTACATAAAAAAAAAAAACACACAATTGAGAAAATTAAATGCTTCTAATTTTGTTTAGACTAATAATCATTGTAATTACACTACAACATATTAAAACATGGTTGTTATAGTTACAGATATTTTATTTATTTACTTATCTTTAGTAAAGCACTTATTTAACCTGATTTTATTTTATGTAGAATTTTTATTACTGCACCATTAAGCCTGAATTTCAAAATCAGATTTTCCCCTCTGGCTCGTTGCTCAGCTATGCTGTTCTCTTAAGGGGCGTGGCTCTACAGTGGCTCATTTGCATAGAAACTGAAATGGCTTATTTGGAAGAGGAGTGAAATGGATTTAGTGTGAGGTATTAAAAATGCATAATCTGAGGGTTATTTCAGCTCACACACACACACACACACACACACACACACACACACACTTTGGGGGAGCTCTAAGACCTTTGTTTACTTGTTAAAGAATATGTAACCTTTAAGGAATTCATTAGAATCAACAAAAATCCAGCAAAAAATCTAAAAGCTAGATACAACTAGATGATACAAACTAGAGTTTTCTAGTACAGGTTGGAGGCAAGGTTGAGTTTTACAGCGTTTTAATAAAAACCTCTAGGTCAACTTTAATTGTTATTATTATTCTTTTTTTTTTTATATTAAAAAAGTCTGACATTTATAATTCCCCCATGACAACAGATCAGATAATCTTAAGAAGAAGAAGCAGAAGACAGTGAGTGAAACTTGGTATTTTAACATCATATCATTGACCCACATCCCACCCCCCCCCTCCCCCTAACACGTTCAGCACGTTTAACAGGAAACTGCTCTCCTGAGACGTGTGTAAGTGGGTCGATTATCCTCAGGTGTCTTGAGAATCCTTTACCAAACCAGGACGTTACAGCGTAGGATTAAGATGGAGTTGTTTAATATGAAGGGAAGGAAATATCTCTAATAATAATCTTTATTATTATAGCAGCGCTGATGGCTCGGTGGTATGTAGGTTGCGGAAATTCCCAAACCCCAGCCACTGGACGCAGTGCCGGTTCCAAAGCCCGGATAAAATGGGAGGGTTACATTAGGAAGGGCATCCTGCCTTAAAACCTGTGCCAGGTTGTGTTTGTGGATCGAATACTGATACAGTACGTCTCACACACGCACGCGAAGACTCTAAAGACAGACTCAGACGAGATAAACTCTGTCATCACAACTTGACACATAAATACGGCGATAACAACAAACAAAAAACATCAACCTATACTGATACCGACTCGAATTAGCTCAGTGTCACACTCAGACGGACTGTGAAATATCGCAGAAAGACTAAAACTTACTCTCACGTCCACATGCACACATCAAAAACAGCTTTAGAAATCCCGAAACTATCCATTAATAGGCTAACACGATTTAGAGAATGATGGTTTAGATAAATAAGTCCATATGGTTTGTCCTGATCTTTACAGAATGTTTCATCCAACCTGGGAGAAAAAGATTAAGATGACATGTAGGGTATAAATATCACCACTAGAGGGCAGGATTTTATCATAAATAAATGATCAGCAACACTGGAGAGAGCTTATAGGGCTTTATTCTGGACTTATTGCTATATCTCTATATCTGTCTGTCTCACCATCTCTTTCTCTCCCTCTCACACAAACACACACACACACACACTATGTATAACCTACATATATACTGACGCTTCACTGTGTACAACGGTTTAATCAAATTTTTTTCCCCTTTAGGGTGCCAATAATTTTAGAGCATTACAGTCATGATTAAACATGCAAATACAAAAAAAACTAGCTTTTTATATAATAAATGTTTAATTTAAATGCATGTACTAGAAATTAAAGTGTGTATACACACACACACACACACACACACACATACACACACACACCGTGTGCAGTGTTACTGTACCTTTGCAGCGTCCTGCAGATTCAGCAGGCGAGTTTTGGCGCGTTGCTGCAGCTCTTCGGCATGACGGCTCAGCTCTGCCACCTGCTGGTGAAGAGCGTCGGTGTGCACCACCTCTCCCAACACCCCCACTCTCTCCTTCACCGCCTCCATCTCACCCTGCAGCCTGCGCCACTCCCGCAGCAGCGCCTGCACCGCATGGCCGAGAGACAGAGCACATGGGCAACAGTATTAATAACCCTCAGGGCTGGACGATAGGATCGTATACTAGCGGGATCATCATGTATTATCTCACAATACTGATAACATTTTCTGGGATATCGTTGCTATCGCGATGTAATTTTTTAACTTACTTTATGTTTTTTAATATTTATGGTCTAAATACAGTAGGTGTGGATCTTATGGGAAAAAAAATAGTTTACTTTATAAACAGATTTTTTCCCTCCTTCCACAGTTTCGCCAGCAGTTATTTTAGCTAATCATGATGCGATGTT
Source organism: Clarias platycephalus (assembly GCA_030068275.1). NCBI lineage: Eukaryota > Metazoa > Chordata > Actinopteri > Siluriformes > Clariidae > Clarias > Clarias platycephalus. The sequence goes on along the minus strand of JAQQZT010000020.1, from coordinate 16,766,029 downwards.
TTTCCGTCACACCTCGAATCACCGTTCAGCATTATAATGCGCTTATAACCTCTGACTCTATCAGGCACACGTTGCTGTGGGATTCCACCATTCTCGATCAGATCCTTCATACCTGATGAGTTCTGATTTGCTCCTGCATCATAGAGGCGGGGCTCCACACGATGTTGGCGGAAACCAGAGTCTCCGCTTTTTCGGTCCAGTTCAGCACCAGGGCGAGTCTCCGGTTGAACTCCTCGAAATGCTGCTCAGCCTGGAACGAGAAGCAGGAGGAGATCGATCAGGAGTCAGAAGGCCGCATCGTTTCAGTTTCCCGTCTAAGACGCATCTCGGCGTATTCACCTTCTTAAGCCGCGTGCTCCTTCCCTCGGCGAGTCTGCTGGTCTGAGAGTGGAGCTCGGTCAGTTTGCTCAGGGTGGCGCCCAGCTGTCGGGCCAGGAGCGGGTTCTGCTCCCCGAACTCCTGCATGGCCACGTCCAGCTCAGAGAGAGCGTGAGAGCAGTCCTCCAGCTCCTCACGCAGAGTCTGAGAAGAAACGAACACCAGCAAATGATTATACTTAGTAAGTCTCTCTCTTAAAGAGATTTAGAGTAACGGGACGGTTTTACACAGGCAGGCTTTAGTTCTGTGTCGAATCAGGGTGGATTCACTCCAATTGACTTTTTTTTTTAGAAATATCAATATCAATGACTTATGAAAATCAAACTATTGATTCAGAGTAAAATCGTTTTTCTCACGACGATCAAGTTCACTTAAAGCCAAACTCTTCTGATTCGGGTTTGAATCATTTCTCACTATGAGCTATAAAGTCCAACTGAAAACAAACTACTGATTCAGAGTTGAATTGTTTTCTCAATCCGATTGATTTCTTTTGAAAACAAACTCAATCGATTCAGAGTTTTCTGACTAAGGTCAAGTTCACTTGAAACCAAATTCTATTGATTCAGATTATAAGTTCATTTAAAACCCAACTCTACTGATTCAGAGTCAAATTGTGTCCTCGCTATCACCAAGATCTCTTAAAAAGCATTCTCTTACTGATTCAGATTCAATTCTTAATCTCACTTGAAAAGAAACAACTAATCCAGAGTCGAATCGTTTTTCTCACTAGGGTCAAGTTTACTTGAAACCAAATTATATAGATTCAGATCCGAATCGGTTCTCACTATAATCAAGTTCACTTAAGACCGAACTCTACTGATTCAGAGTTGAATCGTTTTTCTCATCTCGATCAAGTTCACTCGGATGTAAACTCGGATGAATCGCTAGAGACTGATTCAGAGTCAAATTGTTTTATCACTATCTACTGATTCAGATTCAAGTTTCTCAATTTGGTGAAGTTCACTTGAAAAGAAATTGTTTTAAGTGTTGTTTCCGAGTTATACTGAGGTCAGTTGAAAGCGTAAAAAAAAAGTTAATTTGATCACTTCCTGCAGATGAATCGATTACAAGTCAAAAAGCTGAAATCGGATCCTGTTTAAACCAAAACCGTTGGAATGCAGGAAGTGAATCGAATTAATTTTCCATAAATCTGAACCTTGAAATAAAAGACTGATAAAACAATGCATATAATAACTAAAAGAGAAAGAAGGTGTGTGTGTGTGTGAGAGTCAGCGCAGCACCTCGGTCTCCTCTTTGGCCTCTTCTACATCCACACTCTTCTGCTTCAGTTTAACAGAGATGGTGCTGACTTTGTCCGAGATGTCCTTCAGTCTGGCGGTGAAGTCTTCTTTAACGTCTCTGCTGTGCTGCACTTCTCTCTCTCGGCTCTGCACCTGGAGTTTGAAAGAAAACACTGGACCTTCCTCTATTTCTCTTGTCCTCATAAAACTGTTTCATAGCCATTTAAAAAGAAATAATAATTCAAATTATCTCAACGCATGTCTAACTTAGGATGTGCTTCATTCCAATTCTATACATGATACAAGGTCTGCATGTGACGAGAGAAAGCAAGTAGTGGGTGGAGCTTGTGAATCGTGAATCTGACTCGTACCTGGTCCTCTGCAGAGCCCAGCGCCAGGGTGACCTGTGCCAGCTGGGTGCTGATCTCAGAGGGAACAGCGGCGTGCAGGTCTTTGTATTTCATCTGCTGCCGATCCGCAATCTGCTCCAAGGCCTGCCTCTGAGACTGAACACCGCCATGAGCCGTCTAGCACCCGCAAAAAAACCCCGAGATGTTTAGTCAGGAGGCTTGTATCATAGGAAGACATTCACAAAAAACATTGGATGGTACCGGACTCGGCGGTAATACATCCCGTAATTAGGACAGGACAGGAACGACGTGGTGCTTTAATCCCACTTTACCTCCAGGTCAGAGAGCAGGGTTTCCAGGTCGGCTGAAGGGCTGAGTAACAAGCCCTGTGTGTCCTGGATCCAGCCTTTAACCAGCCCCAGCTCCCTCTCCACCTCCTCTCGCTCCAGCAGCTCCACCTGCACCTGCTGCCGGCTCACACACACTTTCTGTAGCAGGCTGGAATTGAGGGATAAACAAGAGAGTAACTGCGATGTATAAAAATATTACTATTTTAAAAAAAATTTAATGAATCATATGATCCTCAAAGTTTGACCCTAATGGCCTCCCACGATTACCCGGCTGTGTGTGATAAAGGCACTTCTAGATGAAAGCTTGGATAAAACCAAAGCTAGCTTCAATGCGAACAATTTTTTACAAGAATACATTAAACGTAAGATGTGGGGGTGGTGGCTCTGGTGGCTAAGGCTCTAGGTTGTTGATTTTCGAACCTGAGAAACCCCGCCATCGGTGCATGCAGCGCCGGTCCCATTCTAGAAACTTTAATTTAACATTTGTTAAATGTTAATTTGAGATATTATGAAACTGCATAATCAGTCATGCAGTTCTTTATTACAACATTGCAAGTTTATAATACAAGTAAATCTGAGCATTTTAAAAATCGCGATTAATCACAGCCTATGACTGCGATTAACTAGATTAAACATTTTAATTGATCGACAGCACTAAATGTTCAGTGACAGTAAGTTTTTTTTCCCTTAGGCTTTTTAAATTTATGTTATTAAAGTCGACAGATACTAATTCAGAAAAAACGCATGATGCATGATATTTTTATTACTACCTCTCATATTTCTCCTGCATTGCCTGAATCTCCAGCAAACAGAAAGCATCTTCACTGCTGGGGTTACTGGCCTGCTTGGTGGGCGTGGCCAGATCGTTGATCTGCGGTGGGGTTGTTTGGTATTTAGGTGTGTCTTCTTGATTGCTCGTGATGGCCAGATCTGTGCTGTTGCTGAGCATCATTATCTGTGTGCTGGGCGTGGCTGTTTGATTGCTAGGTGTGTCTAAGTGGTTGCTGGGCGTGGCTGGCTGTGTATTAGGCGTGGTTAGCTGTGTGCTGGGCGTGGCTGTTTGATTGCTAGGTGTGTCTAAGTGGTTGCTGGGCGTGGCAGGCTGTGTATTAGGCGTGGTTAGCTGTGTGCTGGGTGTGGCTGTTTGATTGCTAGGTGTGTCTAAGTGGTTGCTGGGTGTGGCAGGCTGTGTATTGGGTGTGGTTAGCTGTGTGCTGGGCGTGGCTGTTTGATTGCTAGGTGTGTCTAAGTGGTTGCTGGGCGTGGTTGGCTGTGTATTGGGTGTGGTTAGCTGTGTGCTGGGTGTGGCTGT
>JAQQZT010000020.1:16744661-16762298 GCA_030068275.1 Clarias platycephalus | reverse complement strand
GTTGGCTGTGTATTGGGTGTGGTTAGCTGTGTGCTGGGTGTGGCTGTTTGATTGCTAGGTGTGTCTAAGTGGTTGCTTGGTGCAGCTGGTTGTGTGGTGGTTGATTGTTTGCTTGGAGAGGTCTGTTGATTGACAGGCGTGGCCGGTTGCTGAAGGGGCGTGGCCGACAGCTTGCCGAGTCTGGTTGTGTTCAGCCCTGTGGTCCCAGAGTGGAGGAGGAGATGGAGGGCGTGGTGTCTGAGCAGCGTCAGGGCGCTGTTCTCTCTCTCCACCTCTCGGCTGAAGGAGTCGTGATACTCCAGCAGGTTGTGTAGGGCCACGGTGCTGGCGGCTTTCTCCACCACGCTGTCGGGAACTCGGCTGTGAAGGTCCACCGACACAGACCGCATCTTCTCCAGCTACAGGCGACAACAAGGCGGCAGAAACTTAGATGAGCGGTAGCATCCGTCAAACAAAAGACTGTGACCAATGAGACTACAAACAGTTTAGGAGTTTTAATGTTCTGTACGCTTATACGCACTGAGCGAAAGGAGCACTAATCTCGACCTTTTCTTGTCACTGGGCTGGTACTTTGATCTTTCGTACCTTTAATGTGTGTCTTTCATCTGGAAAGCCGGATAGGTTGTATTTAAAAAGAAAATAACCGAATCATCAGGAATAGTCATTGTTTCATTTGGCTTCCAGATACACGAAGAAAGGAAAGCAATAAACCGGCATCTAGAGTAGAAAGTAATAACCCGCGCATTATACATTATATAACAGCTCATAATGCATCGTGGATATTCCATCTCCAAGATTCGAAGCATGGTTTTATCGATACAGCGGCACATTTTTTGATTTCTGGTAATGAGAGAGAAGCATTGTCACATGGCATTTTGCCCTCTCTCCCCCCACTCGTATGTCACAAGGCCACATAACTGCAATGAATCATCCTGAGGATCTGATGTCATACCCAGTGAAGAGGGCAAGAGGGAAAAGGAAGAGTCTACGCCAGCGCTAACACAAAAACATGCATGGAACTAAAATGAATTAATTGTGTATGCAAAATAGTGATGTACTTTAAGATGCAGCTTTTACACACACACACACACACACACACACACACACACACACGCTCGCATGCCAGGATTCCGCATTTCTCGTCTAATTACATCACTTGCTAAGAAACCAGCTCAGCTTTATGAGCACTGTGGCAGCCTGGCAATTTCCACACTAAACCATGAAGTGTACTGGCTTATTACCAAACATTGCATCATTCCTAAAACACCGAGCATGACCGAGGAGAAAGCCGGAAAATCTGGCTGATTCGCTGGAGAAAAGGATTAACAACCGTGCCTTTTTGCAATTTGCATTATTAAAGGTTTTTTTTTTAGAACGTCTAGACTATTGGCTTTAAACGTATGAACGTGCCTTGAAGCTCTTCAACAACAGAGATAGAAAATGCAAGCAGAAAATGCAGAGTTTTTTGTGACAACCTAAAACAAGAGCAGAGACAATTTTATGATACAAAAAAAAAAGAGTAATACAATATTCTATGTAGATGACACAATATTAAAATGATTTGTAATACAGAAGTCTAGTACAATTATTGGTTTAAAAAAAAGCTCTCTCAAATTATTGACCTGCATCAAGCAAAGGCAACAACTAGGGAGATCTGAAATAACTTGAATTAAGTTTGGAACTGCCCAATGCATTAATGAAACTGTGAAGGATAGTGCTGAACCATCAACTTTGTGCATCAGAGATATGTTTAACAGATAAAGTAACACAATGAGATGAGAACTGATAGGATTGAGACTAAATAGCTGTGCGTCCATACGGAAAACCACTTGTTAGTGAGACTCGTCAAAAAAAGGCTTCATGCTATGGACCATAAAGGTTGGACTTTGGAGCGATGGAATGTTACCCTCAATTAAATTAATAAATATTCTAAGGTTATTAGGACATAAACTCGGGTATGAGGACTTGTACAGATTCATACCAGGCATTAAAGTCGATTTTGGTGCTCCGTTTTTTAGCATTCAGACTTCTATCTTACCTTCTCAATGAAACGTCTCCAGTCATGCACGGTGTCCTTAAGAGCCTTCTCCTGTACTTTAGCTACCGCGGTTAACTGGGTCCATCGCTGTGATAGTGCGCAGACTGATCGAGAAACTGCGGTACCGGACACAGACTTCAGATCAATCTGCTCTGACTGTTCTTTCAGGTGTGACCGTTTATCCTGACAAGACTCCAGTCGGACCACAACATCCTATAAAGGGCAGGAGAGTGCGTTAGAACATGACTACAACTATAAATAAATTGCACTAAGTAAATTGAACGGACCCGGTGAAAACGAAGCTTGTCCTCTGCCTCTTGAAGAGAGCTCGATTTCGCCGTGTCGAACCCAGTCAATTTCTTCTCGACTTCACTCAGTTCATTTATAAGCATTTCTTTATCTTCGTTGAATGATGTCCACTGAGTTAGACATCTAGAAAAACACCAGATAGAAAATGTGAACTGTAGGTTCTAGTTAGCACAAGACCCCTCCAATAAATCCGCAAAGATAAAGTTACCTGCTTAGAAGTTACCTGTTTAAGGTTTCCTGGTGACATCTCAGCTGCTTCAAGAGCTCGGTACTCTTTTGACAGGTGTTCTCATAGCCTTCTTTGAGTTTCATGAAAACACCAGAATCAACAAAGCCCTCCATTTTAGGGAGAATGCCCTCAATATCCTGAATCACATCCTTTATGGTTGGTTCTTCAGTCAAAACCTGTTTAAGTTCCTCGAGTCTCTCTGTAAGGTCATCCAATTCTAGTTCCTCGTTCTTCTGTTTTAGAGCAGCATCGGCATCTTCGAACCACTTGCCTGTAGACTTCAAGGCACTGTTGTGCAACTGTATCAAGGATAGAGCTGACTGCAGGGCCATCTGCGGGTAAAACAACATAATTGTGGGAACATTTAGAAACGTCAGAAATTCAAGATTCATATTCATATTCAAGAAACATATTTTGAAAAAAATACAACGTAATAATCCTCGCCTGTTTGGTTGAGAGGGATTGCTGAAGCTCACTCTCCAAGTCTGCAATATCCTTCAAACAAGTCTCCATCTCACTGGGGAATGGCTGTTTGGCAGTCTTGTACCTTTGTCTCTCGTTTTGGTGAAAGATTTCCAGTAACTGAAGCCTAGATTTCATTTCCTTTTGAAGTGCCACCGCTGATCTGATCTCATCCTGAACAACATGAACATCTATTTTCTGAAGAGTAAACAAACTTCTGAGATCATCTCTAACCATCATGAGCCATACCAAGGTTTCTTTGATCACAATCTGGAAGCTAGGCTCGCCCTCAACACATGACTTGGTACACTGTTCACATTCTTCTATGCACTTGGAAATGCTTGATTTCAATGCCTGAATCTGCATCTCCTTCATGGAAACCTGAGTCTGAAGGCTATCATGGTCAAAGTGCTGGCTGAACTCCACTATCTGTTCATTTAAATCTTCAGAATAAGAAGTAATCTCTTCAAGCTCTTTGGCCAGTGTGTGCAGTTTGGATAATCTCTGCATGGCATCTAATTGCTTCTCGGAATTGAGTTTATCCGTTTCCTCCTTGACGGCATTAATGCCACTGTCCATTTTTGTGATCGCAGCCCTGTAGTCGTTTAATACATTCAAAGTACAGTTGAGTTGGTTAACTTTTTCCTTTGTCGTTTGATCAAGTCTGCTATAAAGGCTTACTAGCTGGTCAATGACCTCACGTGTATATGGCTGTCCTGTGCAGTGGAAGTCCTGCGTTTTACTCTTCAGCTTATTCATTGCCTGGAAAAGGTTTGAAAGGCCCTTCTGGATCTCTTCATAGTCACCGTGCAACCTTTCCCCTTCATCAAGACTTCCACTAGTTGATTGGTTCTCTAAGGCATCACACTGCTCCTGAAGCTCCTCCAAAGCTTTGCGTGTCATTTCGACGAGGGACTCCAATTCCCTGCGTTCCAGAGTCACGCGTTGGATCCTGTCTCGCTTTTCTTTGGTCGACAAAATAATGGCATTGTATTGTTGCGGAAGGCCGTTGAGTTTCTCGTCCAGGTAGCAGTGGTCCACCTCGTTTAAGGTGGGAAGGATTTCCTGTCCTGCCCTCTGAACAATAAGTAATAGGTTCTCGTATGCTGAGGTATGATCCAAAATCTGCTGGTATTTGGCCAACTGGTTGTGCAGTTCGACATCATTCCTGTTGAGGTCTATTATGGGGAATGTGGCTGCTTCGGCATGCCTCAACCACTCGCAGATTCTATCCAGGTCGACTTTGAAGTATTTCCGAATAACCAGGGCTCTCTCCAGATGCTGCAAATGATGCGTGCACCTTTGGAGGGAAGCCTCGAAAGTTCCCTGAAGCTCCTCAAGCCTCTGAAGGGTCTCCACCTTCTCGCCCTCCGTCGTATCCTTGACCAGTTCCCTTCCTTGCGTCCAAAGTGAGGTCAGTTCCACTTGATATGCCTTCAGGCTGCTACATATGTTCTTGCAAACAGACACCTGCTTGGAGAGTTCATCTGGCAAGAGGGCCACATGCTCATCTGAAAGAACCTTCTGCTCTTTTTGTTTGATCCATCCAGCAGCCCTGTCCAAGGCCTGGAGGAACTGTGTCCGCTCGGTGAATGCTTTACTAAGGCTTTTGCGGTGTTGAGCTGCCTTCGAAGTAAGAGATTCCACCTCTGCTTGAACATTCTGCACCAAGGTCTGCAGCCTCTTTTTCTCATTTAGTCCGAGATGAGAATAAATGCAGTCAGCCTCAGACATGGACTGATTAATGAGCTGCTGCTTGGCTTCCAGCTCCGCACAAAAGCTCAAGTGGTCAAACAAAAAGCTCTGCGCAAGGTCCGGAGGGGGGCTGGTTTTCAGCACGTCAGAAAGAGATGGTCTCTGCACCTCAGCCCACTCTTGGGCTTCGCGTAACTGGTCCTCTAAATGATTGAGGTCTTCAAGGGTTTGAATAGTATCCTGTACCTTCTGTTCAACCTGCATTTCCATTTGGGTCCAGCGTTGCTCCAGGTAACCTACCTGCTCCTTGACAAGGTCTTTGTCTTCTAGACTAAGGCGTGACAGGATAGCATTCTTGTTATCCCTCAAGTCTTCTAATACACACCTCTGGTCCTGTAGATCTACAGAGAGCTTCTTCAAGGAATCCAAACACCCTGCGGTGCTCTCCGTATCCGCCCTAAATAAGAATATACTATTAATTTGGGAAGATTTAAATGAAAATGCACATCAACAGAACTCATGCACCGGTCTATATTGTGAAGGACCTCAGATACGTGCCTGGACAGATAATCCCATTCCTTGGACAACTGGTCGAACAGCTCTTCTGCCGTGCTGAGGCATTCTTGATAGTCCCCACTCCTCTGGAGATCCTCCTCTCTCTGCTCCAACAGCTCTGCAGCCTGCTTTGCAAGCTCTAACCAAGATCTGCGCAGACGACCTATTTCCACCAGCTCTGGCGAGTCCTGAGATGGCACAAGCCTACCGATGCTCTCTCTCAGACTGGTAAGATCAGCCTGCCTGGCTTGTATCTCCTGGATAAAGTCCTTCATTGAATAAATAAACAAACAAACAGATAAATAAATAAAGGATATTTTTAGCATAGAGTTTTTTTTTTTTTTACCCCTCTATAAGGTACAGTATAATAGGAATGATGACTTGATGGCAGATTGGTGGGGCTTCAGGATATTGAAGTCCTCATCTCTCTTCTTGCTGACAGCTCACAATATAACCAGAGGCATAATATCATCCATTTTCACACACAATGACCATACTGGCCTGGAGACAGCAATTACGGGCACGGACAAATCAATTCACACATCCGTAATTACAGTCAGGCATGGAGTCTGGAGGGCGGTCTTTACTAATATATGAAACTGCCTGGCAGGATGGTAGCCACAAAAGCCATTAGATCTCCTAGGAACACAATACAACCACCAAAGAATAAACAGAAACCATTATGGAGAGGTGTTTAAATGGTTCCTAGTGCTCAAACTGATGCACCGGTGATAGGGTTAGGGGGTAATGGTGGTAGACTCCGAGAGAAACCACAGTTTTTCGAGGATGGAGAAGATTTAAAACAGTGCCAAATAACCTTGTGTTTGCAGTATTTTCTAACCCATAGTTTCAAGGATGGTTTTATAATGAATATTTTGCCTTAAACTGCTTTCGGAAAAAAAAAAAGCAATATTACAAGAAGGGCTTTTTTTAGGAGCTTTGATGGATTTCTGCCAGATTAGAAGAGACAGTACAGTTACATGCAGATTGATATTGGAAATCTCTAGGTATAATTTAGTAGAGAAAAAATTATAAGCAGCACAGGCTCGCACAACAGATCCACTATCTCTGCCTGAAACTATAAAAAAAAAAAGCTCACTCAGTTATTTCTACATACAAAAACCCATAAATACGCCCACAAATTTTGGAGCAAAGATTCCTTGTTATACATACACAGTATAAATACAATGCCGACTCAATAATTTTACGCGATTTATGATGCATTACGACTACGAATGCTAATTTAAAACTTCCAGTTGAACTCTTACCTGCGCCTGGTCCAGCTGATTCTGAGAGACCTTTGGCTCGAGATCTGCTGGTCTTCTCAGCATGTTCTGCAGGAAGTGTTCGGCTTCTCGGAGACGTGCCTCGAGATCCGAACGGCAGCTTTCGATTTCTCTCCAGCTGTCTGCCAGTTCTTGGGATTCGAGCATCCTTTCCTCAATCTAGATTTGAGACCATTCATGCAAAAGAAATGTTTCATAGCCAGATGGTCCACTGTTTACCAACTGTTAGTGCTGGTAGGTGTTTTTTTTTTTTATCTTAAGGTAATCTGTCTTTCATGGTCTCTCATGAGTGTGATGGATAATTACAGATAGTGTGCGTAACTACTCATTTAATTACAAAATGAAAAATCTAAAAGCTTAAAACTGGTACTAACCCTAGTACCAGAAAGATCAAAAAATTGGATGACTTTGTTGCAGGACTAAAACAGAGTGTCAGTTACAATACCTGGATTTTGACTTGCTGGATCTCAGCGGCGGTGTCCCGCACCTTCTCGTCCGTCAGGTCACACGTGGAGCAGATCAGCTGCAGGTACGTACTGGCCTGCTCCTGAAGAGCTCGCTCCTGCTTCAGCTGAAGATGCATTGTTAATTAAACACCACTCTCAATAGATACATGCTGGACATACCACATATTAACCTGAGCCATGTACCTGCATCAGCGCCTCCTCCAGGTAGCGTGGAGTTTGCGCAGGTGGCTGCAGTTCCTCTTGTATGTTGAACAGCCAGGTCTGACACTGCTGCAGCGTGTCCCGCAGGCTAACGTGCCTCTGCAGCTCCCGATCCAGACTCTGATACACCTGCAGCGATTCCAAAAAAAAAAGAAAAAAGACCTCGTTCATCATCATCTTCCTCACTGGGAATACGACTAGTCAACAACCATCTGCTTTGAATTACTGTAGGTGGTTTATTTCCATGCAGTGGTGCATGTCAGGTATTTTACACATAAGCAATATCATACTTATATGGAGGAATCTAAAGTAGAGCGATGGTGATATGAAAAAAATATTTTAGCACAATCCCTGAAGCTTGAAAATATATACAATTTACAACTACAGCAGCACTGCATTATATTGGTGCTGTCAATCGATTAAATTTTAATCTAATTAATCACACCAATAGTCTGTAATTAATCGCGATTAATCACAATTTTAAAATACTTTTTTTACTTGTATTACAAACGTGCAATGTTGGAATGAAGATATGCATGACGAAGATTATGCAGTTTTACAATAATACCGCAAACATTAACATTTAACAAATTTTAAATTTAAATCTCGAACCCAGATCCTCTGATCAACAACCTACTGTAGATCCTTAGCCACCTGAGCCACCACTTCCACAACTTACATTTAATATATTCTTGTAGCTCCTCACAACTTTGATTTTATCCAAACTTTCACCTAGATGCTTTTTATAATAAAACTTTCCGTTCAGCACACCTGGCGATGTTTCCTCTGTTGTCTTATTTTGCGCGCTAATTAAACGTGCCGTTATCACAGACAGCTGGATGACAGTGCCGCGATTATGGGAAGCCATTAGCGTCAAACTTGGTCATATGATTAATTTGTGTTAAATAGTAATGTGTTTTATATATATATCCTGACCAGTGCAAACTGGGAACATCCCACAGGAGCTGCAGTTTTGGAGTTGCACTGAGCCATCAAAACAACCATCATAATTTCATAATCTGGTCCTTTTCACAGTAGCTACACTTTACAATATCTCCTTACATCGTGTCCCTGAATTTCATGTGTTTCATGGATGCAGAAGGATTTGAGTGACTGTGACAAGGGCCAGATTGTATTGTCTAGACGACTGGGTCCCAGCAACTCCAAATCTCCAGCTTTGGTGAGATATTCCTGGCCTGCACTGGACAGGACATACCGAAACGGGTCCAAGGAAGAGAAGGGAATCTGGTGAACCAGTGAGGGGGTCATGGGCAGCCAGGGGTCAATCACCCGTGCATGTGGAGTGTGAAGGCTGGCCTGTTTAGAAGGGCGACTGAAAGTGTGACGGAAAGGTGATAGAACACACAGTGCATTAGCTGTTTTTGGTGGCAAAAGTGGGGACCTACTCTATATTAGATCATAATGTTATGACTGATCTGTGTATATTATGATGATTTTTCATAATAATATTATATAGTGACTCATCGTTATCTTATTATTATTAATTATTATTATTATAGTTTTTGAAAGAAAACTGTAGTGAAAAAAGGAAAGCAGTTTCTGCCGTCTGTCTGAATGGAAGGTGTGAATAATCTGTGCATAATGTTTATTGTAAACAATCCTTCTGGCCTTTTAAAGTCTTTTTTCGACAGATTTTATTTCGAGTAATTGTTCAGTAAACCCACACAAACAACAACAAAAAAAAAGCCAGGAGCGTTAAACTGGGTCAGGGCCATGTTGATGAGCGTGAGAGAAAAGCCGATGCTGATTGACGTTCCTGATTGTACCTCGTCGGCGGGAGGGCGAGCAGCGAGAGCCGCGTGAGCCGCGTGAGCCGTGAGGGCGGTTTGGCACACGGCGAGCGTTGGCAGGTTACTCAGTCTGCCACCGAACGGCCAGACTGCAAGGTGGTGGGATTTAGGGACGGGCAGACGGGCGAGGCAGAGTCTGGAGGGAGATTACTTTAGGTTGGGGGTATTAGTGAGAAGACGAGACTGCGGAACGTGTGAGGTATTAACGCGCGGTGCGTTTCGGAGCAGAACCGGGTGGCAGAGCGTCGCATTAACCTGGCACATTAAATATGCACACGGTTGGAGGTCTTAGAGGAAATCAGGTGGCCTCTTTTACACAAATACGACAGGGTTCGAGAGGCTTCATCTGGAGAGCCAGCGCCTTCTCTAGTTTCGGGACAAAAACGTGTCAAAAAGGCACGGCGCTATATTGTTCATCAACCATTTGAAAGATGAATCAAAGGAATGCCCCGTGTTTGTGTCCTGGCAGCATCTGTTAACGTTTATACAACTATTTATCCTTTATCTTTCCCCTTCGTCCAATTCTGGTTCTTTATCTCTGACTCCTGTGAGAAAATCATTTGCTTTTGATTGTTGAAACTGAAGGCAGCTCACAATCACGCAGATACACACAATAACTCACAGAGGAAATTAAAATGAAATGGGATCCGTCAGTGAAGTCTACATCACGTCGCATGTGATGGACAATACAAGAAGATGCCTCGCGCATCAGTTTGAAATAACTCGCGCCCATGTAAAACTGCTTCATCTAATGTTGGACAATAAAAACACTATTATTAATATGAATATTTTAGATATTTAAGCTGATATGCACTATAATGAATCTGGTGTCTAACTAAAAAAAAAAGGATTGTGCAAAATCAGCTTGAGTGACGAGCACCACTGTCTAAGAACTTGATCTAATCAGATCTAAATAATTTTATTCATGAAATTGAACATCACTTCTCTATAGAGTGTTGTAAAAAAAAAAAAAAAAAAAACAGTATTTGCCCCTTCCAGATTAAATTTTTTTGTTGTATTTTTGTCACACTTACATGATTGTGATCATCAAACAGATTTTAATATTGCACAAAGATAACCCGAGTAAATACAAAATGCAGTTTTTAAATCATGATTTCAGTTATTAAAGGAAAAAAGCCGTGCAAACCTGCCTGGCCTGACGTGAAAAAGTAATTGCCCCCCTTGCTAAATCGTAAATAAACTATGATTTTTGGAGTTAAATTTCACTTGCCACACCTGATTACTGCCAGACCTGTTAAACCAAAAAATCACATAAATATATTTGGTCACCTGTGTGACAAAGTGAAGCATGCTAAAAAAAAAATCTAAAAAAAACAACACAATCAAAAGAAATTCAAGAACAGTTGAGAAACAAAGTAACAGAGATGAGGTCAGGAAAGCAGCGAATGCACCATTCATCTAAAAACTGCTTTTTTTTTTTTTATTCAGGTTGTGTAATATCAAAATTTGCTAATTGAAAACTGTTTGTTTGATGATCTGAATAATTCAAGTGTAACAAATATGTGAGGGAAAAAATCTGAAAGAGGGCAAATACTTTTTCTGAAAGCACTGGATAGATGAGTGAACTTTTTTTAAAGGTATAAAATAATAAATAAACCCATAGTGAGCTGTGTGTGTGTAAGCATTTAGCTTATCCTTTAAAATAAAAGTGTCATCTCTTGTTTGAAATACCATATACAGTAAATAAATAAATAAATAAATAAATAAATACCTCCGTCCTGTTACATATGATTAGATTTTCACAAGCTCGATTTACTTTCTTGTGGCTTCATTAACTTGTGCAAACAACATAAACGTGAAAAGTGTAATAATAGCACGTGTCGGAGGAGGTGATGAGCGGTGACAGGGGAAGTGATTATTGCAGTGATTATTTTAGAGATGGGGGGGGGGGGGTTTAAGTGAGAAAACTAATGTTATAAGGGACGGGCTATGTTTAATTACTCATTAAACTTAATTAAACGTTTCAAATTGTAACAAAATCGGGAAAAAATATAATATCGGATCGTGATACTTACAGAATCACAGTTTTAATCGAATCAGCACGGAGGAATCACATTAATATCGTCTCGGGTCGTGACTGGTGATTCCCGTCCCTAATGATTAATGTGTTAATTACAGCTGGGACTATAAACTCACATTCCGAATATTACAAATTATGAATATTCTCTTCCTGAATAAACCGAAAACTCAGACGTCCGAGTCGTGACCTTGGCACGGGTGATTGTAATAACCTGAGGTCAGACGGTCGACCCGAGCGAGTGTCTACTCCCGGCTTTACCCTCCGAGTCATCGATTCTGAACATGTGATTCAGGAAATGTGCTCGTGATCTGAGCGGTGTGTGCGCGGACACGGAGTCACGGTGTCTGGTGGTGTGTTGGCTCGGAGTCGGCACGCTGGCAGGGGACACTCACGCGCTGCGCCGTGCTGCAGATGGCCGAGTAGCTGTCTCGTGCTCCCTGCAGGTGGCTCTGGATCTGCTGGCGGAGGCGGGCTTGGAGGCGCTCGGAGCAGCCAGACGTCAGCTCGTCCCCTCTCTCCTTCAGCCCCGCCAGACGCTCCTCAAATCCTGCGATCTCCTCCATGATGGCCTGGGAATTCAATGGTAAACATCAGCGCATACACACACACACACACACACACACACACACACACACACACACACAGACAAACACACATACAGGCGCACATGGCTCATTTAAACAGAGACACAGAAAACATCCCTACACCGGCTCGACCGTCCACCGCGCGGCATTAATCACGCAAATGTTAATGCGGCGAGATTTCCGACGGGAAGCGAGGGTCACGCTGAGAAAAATGGCTCCGTGTCTGGAGCTCTGCTAGCTTGCAGGATATTGTGCTGCGTTCAGGGGCTGAAATATGAGTCCACTCTGTGTTTTATAAAGTCCCCTGAGCATTTCAACCCTGCTTACTGAAAGCTAAAGAGACACGCAGTAGATTTATGAACAAAGGTGCAGAACGGAAGGTGAGACGATGAGATAAGCAAAGAGGCAGAGAGAGAGAGAGAGAGAGAGAGAGAGAGAGACAAAAAGGGAGGCCACGGTAATACAAAGAGACAGACAGACGGAAATAAATGGATATACACAGAGAGACAGCGTGGCAGAAATACTGACGCAGTGATTTCAAGACAGACTGACTGAATGAGAAAGAAAGAGACAGAAAAAGAGAGACAGGCAGACAGACAGATGAAAAGAGAGACAGAGAAATGAAGACAGACAGATTGCCCAAATCACAGATAGAAAAAGAGAGACCGGCAGATAGAGAGAGACATATAGTCTGTTAACAGCCAGGCAAAGGACAGACAGACAGACAGACAGACAGACACAGAGAGAGAGAGAGAGAGAGAGAGAGAGAGAGAGAGAGAGACAAGCAGACAGAGACAGAAAAACATATCGACCGATAGGAGACAGACAGACAGACTGCCCATGACACAAACAGAAAAAGAGAAGACAGGCAGACATACAGAGACAGGCAGACAGAGAGAGACATATAGTCTGATTCTGACAGCAGCCAGGCAAAGAAACACAGACTGCCTGGCAGACAGTCACAGAGTTACCAAGACAAACCAAAACACAGACAGATAAGACATTGAGACAGACACCCAGACTAATTGATGTTAGCCAGACAAAGAGAGACAAGAAGGCAGAGACAGAACAACAAATGGGAGACAGTCAAAAATACTGACAGAGAGACAGAGAGAGAAAAACACATACAGACTGACCAAGTCACAGACAAACAAAAAAAACAGGCAGACACAGACAGACAGTTGGACCGATATCAGCTTGACAAAGATACAGACAGACATAGAAAGGCATACAGAGAGAGACAGACAGACAGACAGACAGATGTGTCTTCAGAGACTACACTATCAGTGAAACATGACAAGACAGCAGGCTGTAAAACATACAATATTGTACAGTATGTAACATGCTAAAGATTATTAAGACACTAATGAGGTACAGTTCAGCTAGACAGCGCCACCTACTGGTACAAAACACCAATAGCGACTTCCTCTTGTGATTTTTGTGTGGTCCGGGAAACCAGTTGCACCCTCATACGAATGTTACACTGTCTTTCACTCGGTTAGTGTGTGTAAGTGTGTGTGTGTGTGTGTGTGTGTGTGTGTCCATCTTAGCATCTGCATGACTATAACTGATCACCTTGTGTCTGGCCAGCTGTTGCGCGGCTGCCTCCAGGCCGCCGCCCGGCGTGGGGTCTGGGGTCACCATCCGGCTGGACATCTGCAACAGCCAGCGTTCCACTTCCTGGAGTTCGGTGTGGTACTCCTCCTGCTTCTTTACGTAAGCCTCCAGCTTCTGCACCTGAGTCTGAAAAAAAACCCCAAAAAAACAGCGCTATCTGAAAACACGTTTATCTTCTAGAAAAATACAATGCAGTTTTTCATCACTGCAGTAACATCGTCTACCTTATGTAACAAGAAAAATAACTATTAATATAATATTTGGTTTATTTTTGCCTTCTCTTCATAATACCCACTGCTGTCCAAGTCACTGTTACCATAGCAACATATAAAAATAGATATATACTGTATAATCCAGGCCCCTTCACTTGAGCTAAAGAAATTATGTTGTCACGTCAGCTTAATTCAATTTCCCAATCTTGGGCAGCGGATGCCTGTTGTTGGAATAAGTTGTTATAAATGTGTATGCTCATATACTGTAGGCCTTCGTCAGCTGACATTTATGTAGCCATATGAAAAGCTTATATAGACTTATAAATGCCGTATGTAGGCTTATGAAAGACTTATGCAGCCTTATGAAAAGCTTGTGTAGCGCTATAAAAGACTTATGTAGCATTATGAAAGACATAATACAGTACGTAGCCCCATGAATGGCTTATGTAGCCTAATAAAAACCTTACACAGCCTTACAAATGGTTTATGTAGTCTTATAAATGACTCATGTAGCCTTATGAAATGCCTGTGTAGCCTTATAAAAGACTTGTGTAGCATTATGAAAGACATTATACAGTATGTAGCTCCATGAATGGCTTATGTAGCGCAATAAAAAGCTTTCACAGCCTTACAAAAGGTTTGGGTAGACTTATACTTTAAATAACTCACGTAGCCTTATGAAAGGCTTATATAGCCTTATTCAATGCATATGTAGCCTTACGACTGGCTTATGTCAACTTATGTTGTCGCATTCAAAGCTCACACAGCCTTATACAGTAAATGACTCATGCAGGCAAATGGAAGGCTTACATCATCTGATAAAATGCATAAGTATTGTATGTAGCCTTATAAATGGCTTATGTAGCTTAATATAAACCTTATTTAGCTCTAAGAAATGCTTGTGTAGACTTACAAAAGACTTTTGTAGCATTATGGAACACATTAGACAGTATGTATTCCCATGAATGGCTTATGTAGCTCAATAAAAAGCTTACACAGCCTTAAAATAGTTTTATGTAGCCTTATAAATGACTCACATAGCCATATGAAAGGCTTACAGTATATAGCCTAATAAAATGCATATGTAGCCTTATAAATGGCTTATGTGGCATTATGTTGTCTTACTTAAAACTCATGTAGACTTATAAATGACTCATGTAACTTTATGAAAGGCTTACATAACTATATAAAATGCATATGTAGCCTTATGAATAGTGTATGTAGTTTAATTAAAAAATATATTATTTAGCCTTAAGAAAGGCTTGTGCAGCCTTAGAAATGACTTAAGTAGCCTTATGAAGCTTAATGAAAGACTTATCTAGTATGACTCATAAATTATTTATGGAGCCTTATGAACAGTGTGGTTAACTATATCTATTTTTCTCACCCGAGCGGCGTTACACAGCTCCCGATAGTCACTCTGCAACTTGTCCATGTTCTCCGTGATGGACGGAGATTGGAGGAGAGACAGGAGGGTTTTCCCTTTCTCCATCATCGCACACAGAGCAGAGTCTCGGGACAGCAGCGATTGCTCCAACACCTGAACAGACGCAGCACAGTAATCACATTAATCACTAACGAACCACATTAATAACAGCATTCATATCGTGTCATAATACATCCATAGAACATTCAACACATGGTTATAATGATTTATGAACAAGTGCTTCAGTATATAGCTATCACTATGACTTGTAAGAAAGATAAAAAAAAGCCAGTGTTTCAGTATGTGCTTATGATACATTATAAGTGTTCATAACAGATTATAGCACCAAGAACAAAGAAATCAAGCAGCAGTGTACTGTATAAGGAAGCTCGAGACATGTCTGGATTTTTTTTAGGACTTACCTACAGTATGAATACGTGTGTAGCATGTTATAATGCACTCATTAAGCCTTATACACATTCTAAGATTAATTTAGACAAAGGAATGACAGTTTAGAGCAAATGCATCATGTTAACCATCTAAAGAATTTAACATGTAAGCGTAAAGTGTTTTCATAAAGAATTATAATAATTATTATGAATTACTTATGAATGCATTATAACATGATGTGAATGCGCTCATAGCGTCTCTTTATACAGTACAGAGTTATTTTTTCTCTTTAACAATTAATTCAGAGAAAAGAAATGATCCGAATTTTCAAAGTTGAAACCCTAATAATAATTATCAACTACGAAGGCATTATAACATGTTATAAACGTGTGTATATGTTTTTCTACAAATAATTTTTGTTGATGCTGTTGTTGTTGTTGCACCTTGTACTTTGCCAGCTGGGCTTTTCTCTGGTAGAGTTCAGCTTTGGGTTCTGCAGAAGATCCGAGCAGAGCGCGAGTCTCTCTCAACCACTGAAGCTGCGTCTTATAACGCTCCAGGAACTCTTTATAAAGCATCGTGCTCTTCTCCGTAGCGCCGTGCTCGGCTCGTAACGCCAGAGCGAGATCTTCCAGCTGAGATCGGCTCTCCTTCACCTCCTCCTCCAGCTTACACGCCCCGCTTTCATCCAGGAAGGACACGGCCTGCTCGGCTTTCTCGCGGAGGGTCTTAAACAGGGCGTGGCCTTCGTCCGTGTCCCGCTGTAGACACTAAAAGAAGTGATGAAAATAAAAATCTTTATCTGAATTCTTCTATCTTTATCTTAAATCTGATTGGTCAGAAGATGAGGAATTAATTTTAGGGCAGGTTTTTATTAAGGAACTCCTTTTAATGTGTCATTGTTTCTATAGTAACAGTTCAAACACATTAAAAAATCCAGACTGATATGAGTCACTGTAATTAAGGAAATAATTATTTAACGTCCAGGGTCAGTGCAACAAGATGTTTTTTTCTACCTGAAGACCTGAATAACAGCATCACTTTTGATTGTTTTTCTATAACAGCATGTCTTGAAGAGTGTTGTTCCTCGTATAACCAGAGAATCTTGCCAAAACTTTATATATTTTTTTCATTAAAGAACAACACTTTTTAATCCATTTGCAGTTACATTTAATATTACGATCATCCACCACTCCCAGAAAAAAGAAAAGACTTCCAGACCGCCTAAAATAAACAACTTTGTCGTCAAAAAACACCAAACGAATAAACAGAGAAAAGCATTTATTGATTCCACACGGTATTGAAATCTTCTGTACACAGGCGGAGCACACTGAGTGATGAGGGCTCTCCTCTGAAGTGGACTTTCCTGAAGAGGCCTTTGAAGTGTGTGTGAGAGAAACAGCGAGAAACAGAGAGACATAGTGTGTGTGTGTGTGTGTGTGTGTGTGTGTGTGTGTGTGTGAGAGAGAGACAGAAAATAGAGAGAGAGACAGATGTGAGGATTCAGCATGTGATACACAAGGAAGAACCAATTACCGGGTCTTAAACAGGGCCACCACAGCAGGCCTCGCCCCCCCTATACGCGACCCCCCCTACCCCCCCACACGCCCCCTACACGTCCCCTTTCACTCTATCAGCCTGAACTGTACAGCTAATCTGGAGGCGTCTCGGTGTGGTACGAGTCTGCTGTCTCAACAAAGAGCTGAGACTAATGGGCCCCTGCCGCTGACGCTGGGATTTAGCGCTGCCGCTTCTAAGACGTGAGAGGAACTCGGCTCTTTAATGATGAGCAAAAAGCGACAGATCGAAGCAGAGAAAAAAAAAGCGAGAGAGAGAGAGAGAGAGAGAGAGAGAGAAGAGGGGAGCTTATAGAAAGAGCAGAAGACTGACTTACGAAGACATCATTATTTGCGTAGGTGTGTTGAATGTTAAATGCATTATGTTTTAAGACTCCACTTAAGTAATTCATGCGTTCAAAACCTTTAAAATGCCTATTCACATTATTTATTTAATCTGAATCAGTACGTCTCAGTATGTGCTAGCTGAGAAATGCCATCAGAGTGAAATCATACAGACTAAAAAGCTTTAAATCCCTAATGGACAAATCCCTGATACAATGAAGAGTTTTTAAGGCTGTGTAAAAAAAAAAAAAAAAGAGGAGGAAAAGAATGAATGTTATAATTGTACATTCTGTAAAAATTCTGTAAAAGTGCTGAGAATGTTCCTTAGGCATGCCTTAGTGCAGTGGTTCTCAAAGTGTGGGGCGCGCCCCACTAGTGGGGAATACAGACATGACAGGTGGGGCGCAATGAAC
>JAQQZT010000020.1:16672483-16685981 GCA_030068275.1 Clarias platycephalus | reverse complement strand
GGGTTGAGGAAGAGTCCGAGCCAGACTTCACACATCATCCTCACATTTATACCTCCTGCTTTTTCCACTTCTTGCTATCATAAAATCATATTTTTTGCATATAAAAACAATCGAAACATTCTTTTTAAAAAACACGCAAATGAAGTAAAAATCTATTATATACATTTAATAAACTGCTGTAAAGTGGGACGTGTCTGTACACTGAAGATATTTACGTGGCAAAAAAATTATTTGTGGGGACGGAAGATAATAGATACACATCAAGATGTTTTTTGGAATTTTTTTTGTCTGTTTGTTTGTTTGTTTGTGCACGCATCACATAAAAACTACTGAACTAATTTTAATGAGGTTTTCACAGGTGCATTTGGCCGAGCTTCAGGTAACATATAAGCTTTGTTTCACCGGCCCGCGGGAAGAAAGGATACGCTAATTGAATTTTTTTAAACGCCCTTACATCATAACAAAATCAACCTTGAAAAAAATCATTAGTGCAACTCACTATTACTCGGAAACATCTTGTATGAAATAAATAGAGATTACACCTCACTTAACCATAATTTATGATTCCTCTTGGGACCGGCTGCTTCAAAAACCAAACTGAAAGCGGCTCTGTTTTCTTCTTCCTGCCGTCCTTGGTAACGTTATTGGGACCCGAGGTGCTACGTCTTCATTAAATCTTGCACCAAAAAAAAAAAAAAAAAAAGTAGACTCGCTTCACTTGACTTTCCACCGACGCAAACAGGTTTTAAACGGCTCCCAGACGTACGCGCAACTTAGCCGACGTTATGTGCTAAAATGCCCCCCGTTAGACAATCGCTATCTTCAAAGCAAAGCCGCTGCACCTTTTCATTCAAACGCTCTAGCGATGCTTTTCCTTTCCCTACGCTCGGTTATGTAAATACAGTCACGTTCAGTAACTGGATGGGATTAATTCCCTTAACAGCAGCAACAACCATGCTTCTTTGCATTGCTACGTGCGTATTTCCTTCCCGCTCGCATCACGTGTATAAATGCAGACTAAACTCGTTACCTTCAAACCTGGAAATGATATAACAGCAAAATCAAACAGCATGCTATCATAAAACATTATCGGCGTTGGGTTTGGCTAAGTTCGTCTGCTCGGTGGCACGGGATCAGACGATACGCATCACGCATCGGTGACGGATTAAAGGAGCCGTAAGCTGACCTGGGCCGTGGTCTGAAGCTCGGTGACTCTGTTCTGCAGGAGCGACGCGTCAAAATTGTAGAGAGTCTTGGTGCAGCAGAGCGCCCTCTGCAGGGCCAGGTAACTGCGCTCCACCGCGCACACACACCGCTTACAGCTCTGCTGCTGCGACAGCAACTCCTGTATCGTGCAAACACACAAAGACACAAAGACACGACACACATAACATAAGACGCGCTATTAAAACAAATCGAATCACTTTGATTGGAAAGTTACTCATGGACTCGGTTCGCTCGCGACGCGAAAACACACTGGGAATAATAAGACAACCATTAAGAAGAATCCTCACTTCTGATTGGCCGGATGGTGTGCGTGTTAAATTACTACATTTAAAATAAAATAAAAAGTCGTTTGAAGTGTTCCCGTTAGAGCAAGTGTAAATAACCATGTAGACTTCAGTCGCGTTGTATCATTATCGTAACCGCGCAGTTAAAGTGATGGTACAAAAACAAACGGAAGAACTGATTGTGTGTGTGTCTGTGTGTCTCTCTCTCTCTTACTCACTTTCTCTCTCTCTCTCTCTCTCTCTCTCTCACACACACACACACATCTGCTTCGCTATCAAATTTCATCCTTCATGGAAATTTAATTCTCATTAGCAGTCTGCTAGCCAGAGCTCCCGTGATGAGGAAGAGAAGAACAGGAGGTGGGGGCTGGAAGGTGAAGTCAAAAACAGACCATGACAGGGTGTGCTGTTATACGGCGACGACGACGCTGATGCCAGCTGCGCTACTGTTGCTACATCTGCTGTGGTTAAAAAAAAAAAAGTAATAATAATCTCTCCAATCAGAGTTCAGAATTCAACAGCACTACAATTGTGTTTGATTACATAAACCTCAAATGAAGCTGATTTTCTCGACCTTTACTTTACTAGGTCAGTTATTTGACACGTCCATTGTGAGGCTTTCCGGCGGCGCGTTTATCGCGTCTCCTCACCTGGTTTTTGTGCTGGTCGTGCTGCTGGGCGATAATGTGACCCGCGTGATCGGCTATCTGATAGAAGGATGAGATCTGGCCCTCCAGCTCTTCTAACACAGGAAGCACGGTGTGACACTCTCTCAGCACCAGCGGACATTTCTCCTTCATCTGAAACACCGTGCACATACACACACACATATATATACATACGTACACACATGACACAAATGGAAGATCTATTGTCAGAGAAGTGATCTGACCTGGTATTTGTCTGGTTCGAATGTTAAGATGCAGAATGGACTCGTACCTTGTACAGCTGTCCTTTGATGGCGGCCATCGCGGCGAGGACTTGCTTTCCTTCCCCGCTGCTGGAGTCTCTGGTCCAGAGTTGAGCCGTGCGGGCAGCTGTTTTATATCTCACCTCCATCGCCGGAAGCCTGAGCTTGATCTCCTTCATGAAGAAACAAAAAGGAAGTCCTGGGTCACGGTTGTTGGAAGTTACATGAGATGTAGGAATTTCTGCAAGCATGTCTGGCCCTCAGATGAGGACGTACAGGGCACAAGAGGTTAAACACCAAATGTATGTTTTTTTTTTTCTATTATAAGAGTATCTAATCTTTAATTTGGCCTATTGTGGATTATTAAGCACATTTTTTAATGATAATTTCAAGCTTAAAGTAGATTATGCAAAATTCCCTTTTTAGTCAATCAGATAAAACATGTGAAGAAAGAACCGTTCCCTTTTTTATTTCTGTCCCTCTTTCCATTCTTGTTTTTGTCATTTTCCTCCCTAATGTGACCTCATAAAAGAAGAGCGCCCTCCCCCGACCTGTTGCTCAGCTCTGCAATCCTCTGAAAGGGCGTGGCTCAGCGGCAGCTCATTTACTTACTGTACAGTACATAAGACACTGAAACGCTGCGTGTGGAGAAGGAGTGAAAAATGTATCATCTGCGTTATCTCCTTTTACCTGCGATAACTCGTTAAAGAAATAGTACCATATGAAACCTTTACATTTACTTCTTCTATCGGAATATAATTTGGTGTTTTGTTTCGAGTAATGTGCTTACAGTTAACAGATTTATCTATCACATACAAAATGCCAATTAAATACATTTAGGTTTTGTGACGTGACAAAATGTTGAAAAGTTCAAGGGGTGTGTATACTTTTGCATGGAACTGTATATTCTCAGATACGAATCTGCGCTGAATAGTACTATTAATAAAAATAAATAAAATCAATAAAAAACACACGATCAATCAAACCTTTATTTAAGTCTAATATCCAGTCATGCTGTTTAAATTCATTAGACTCACCTGAACGTTTCTCATGAACATTCGGACGTCTGGTAGCGACACCTGGACAGGCGAGGTGAGTTTGGATATGGAAGTTTCTAAAAAGTCTCTCAGAGCCTTGACGGCGTCCTGCAGCTCGGTCTCGCTGTGAGTCTCGTGAACATGAGCGTACTGCGGAGACACAAATCATTTATTTCACTGCACGCGGAACGAAACCTTCAGTGACGAGTGACTCAGAGATCAGCTTTTACCCTGCGGGAGTTTATTATCTTCGACCAGGACGCTTAGAATAATGTTTCACAATAATAAAGAATTCACAAATTCGATTTGCATCGCTTTCATAAATATTGCCCCCCCACCCAAAAAACAAAGTTGACATAAGTGACAAATGTACTGTATGCAACATACTGTACAGGTACTGTATGTGTGACCCTGTCTGTAAAAACCCATTTTATGTACAAAAACGGTGAATCATAAAAAAAATTAAAAAGACTTTAGCTGGGTTTTTCACAGACAGGTTCACCATCCATAGATCCATCCACTGTAGGAACCTCTGTAGTCCAACCAGACACCCTGGAGGCCAGTGGAGGTGACCATTGTATTTATTCCCATTTTGTTTGACCATGGTAGACCCTCCGGTCAACATTCACACATTGGAACACCAATTAGCCTAACCTGCATGCCTTTGGACTATGGGAGGAAATCCACCAAGTATGGGGAGAACATGCAAACTCCATGCACGCAGACCCAACGTGGGAATCAAACCCAGGACCTGGAGGTGCAAGGCGACAGCGCTAACCACTACGTTCACATATGCTGTATATCTGATCAATTCTGATATACACTGCCAAAAAAAAAAGTCATCACTTGGATTGAGCTAAGCTGATAGTTAAAAGCTTTCCATTGGATAATTACTGCAGTGATTAATATCTTTCAGCTGGCAACACATCATTTAACCCTAACTGATGCAGTGCGGAGCTTCTCATTACTTACATCCTGAGCTCGTGGCAACGATGTTACTCTGTTTCAAATTATCGGTCTGCATCAAGCAAAGAAAACAACTAAGGAGATCGCTGAAACTATTAAAATGGGGTAAAACGCATTATTAAAACCCGTAAAGACAGGGGTGGACCATCATCTTCCAGGAAGAAATGTGGGCGGAACACATCCTGAATGAGCGTGATGGGAGATCACTTATACGCGGCTACGTTTAAAAGTGAAAGTAAGAGCATCTCCATACACACACACACACACTGTGGAGAGAACTCAAGGGATCGGGACTAAACAGCTGTGAAGCCTTAAAAGAAAACAGACTTGAATGACGACCAGAATGTATACAATGATAACTGATTTTTTCCCCCTGATGGCACTTGACATATCGCAAGACTTTGATGTCAGGATTCATTTTGGTCAAATTGTAAAAGCAAAGAGCGGTTCAGGGAGCATGAGACATCATTTTCACACATGGATTGGCCAACACAGAGTAAATCTAGTGACACTACTGTACGTACATACAGTATGTCTTATCGAAACGGTGCCGGCATGCAAAAGGGGGTCCAACCAAATATATTATTGTGTGTGACTTTTTTTTTTCTTTCCCGGTTGAGCAGTATGTTTATCCAATACAAAGTAAATGGGGAAAAAAGTCTGTTTTAGTTTTTTTAGGATTATGCGTGCTTCTTACTGCATGGATGTTTCATTAACTCACGATCTAGACCCTATTTTGGGAACGCAGAGTGTGAGGTGAGAATACACACCCGAGTGCATTCTCATTCACACTTATTCACACTCGTTCACACCTACGTGGAAGCCACCGATCCAGCCTAGCACAGTGTTACTGTATGTTGGAGGAAACCTGGAGAACCCAGAGAAGTCAGACCGATTTTCACCTGCTTGGCTCTACTGAATAAATCTCTCCATCTCCCGTTGAGGAGCAGCAGCTGGTGCTTCAGGTCACGAGCCACCGTTTCATCACACGTCTCTATGAGGAAATTTCCTGCAGCGTTCATGCCGGCGTGAGTCTCCATCCAGTGTGGAAGAGTCCTGAAGAACTCCTGGGGATGTGAGAGAGAGAGAGAGAGAGAGAGAGAGAGAGAGAGAGAGAGAGAGACGAGTGTGATGGGAAATGTTTTGACCTGATTTCAGCAAAGCAGCAAGACTGGGAATATACACACAGACAGACAAATTACAGCTCCCGTGTGAGGAGGATGAGGCGTGTCTGTGTAACATACTATACTATATATGTCTGTGACTCGTAGAACTGTACGTTTTGTTCATTTTTCCACTGAATAGAAATACAAATTCAACATTATACGTGAAATCCATGAAAAACAGCATATAATTTAATGAATAAAATCGGACAGTGGTGAATACTGTAGTCGTGTCTTAGATTTTTTAAAATCTGTATGTTAAAGCTTTGTAGACAGCATTAACTCATTTCTTAACACTAGCAGCATTTCTACTCTTACTGTGGTGAGAAAATGTTGAATTCTGGATGCTCGTTGATCAGGAGATGGGCTCTCACCCATACGTACCGTTTCCATGGTAACAACTCGCACACGGACTTGAGTGGCCGACAAAAACTAAACCTCCCCGGTACTATGTGACAGTCAGCAGTAGAGCTGTAACTTTAACTTTTAAATTCTTTAACAATTAAAATACGTACAAACAAGCAGCTACTTTTTTTTATTAAAAAAAATAAAATAATAATAATAAAAAAATGGGACTGCCTTTCTGATTCACGTCTGAAACCCCGGCCTCCCAGGAACTCCTTTAATGTTTACTCAAACATGTGAAAATGTCTTGAAGTGAGGTCAGGCTTCTTTAAAACTCCTTTGCACCGTTTAAATGTTTTACTGAGGCTTAAGGTCTTCTGTTAATGTCCAATAGTTTTAAGTCCAGGCTTTATTCGTCACATTATTACTTCACAGTGAAATTCTTTATTCTTCACATATCTCAGCTTCTTGTTAGTAGACTGAGGTCGGAGCGCAGGGTCAGCCATTGGGCCACATCACAGCTATCACATGGTCGTCCAATCAGTAACTCAGAGTCTTAATATAGTGAGCCACCTAGGGCTAACCCTTTAACTTAAAAATAATAATACAATTGTGGGTTATGAGTGTGCAGTTAAATTCCACGCAAATGAAGTCACGAGTGAATACTATATCCTCACCCACAGCGTGTGTGCTGTAACTCACTCGTTTAGTGTTCTCCGGCTGCCTGAGCGAAGCTTCAGCGTCCTCCAGCCAGGCCTGCAGAGACGCCACGCAGCCGATGTACTTCTCCCAGTTCCCCTGCACCTCCTCCAGCATGGACCTGACGCTGCGCACCTCCACCGCCAGACTCCTCCACTGATCAGCCACGTCTCTCAGGAAGCGCTTCACTCTCTTCTCAACTAAGTTAATTAAAAAAAGATACACCCAGATGTACGATACAAACAAAGATCAAATAATAATCTCCTACTTTACAACTGAACCCCCACCGGTTCTCCCCTACCAGATCATTTATTATACAAAGCTATCACATGGTCGCTTAGTGGTTAGCGCTGTCGCCTTGCACCTCCTGGGTCCGGGTTCGATTCCTGTGTGTGGAGTTTGCATGTTCTCTCTGTGCTTGCTGGGTTTCTGCTGGGTACTCCAGTTTCCTGCCACAGTCCGAAGACATGCTGATTAGGCTAACTGACATTCCCAAATTGCCCACAGTGTGATAATGAGTGTGTGTGTGTGTGTGTGTGTGTGTGTGTGTGTGTGTGTGTGTGTGTGTGTGTGTGCCCTGCAATGGACTGGCATCAAGGATGTCCAGGGTGTACCGCGCCTCATGCCCTAAGTCTCCTGGGATAGTGCTATCCACCCTGTTCCACATACATGAGCTCACAGATAAGCACAATTGGTTCGTATTGCTTTGATTGAATAGAGAAAGGGGAGGGGTTAGCCCCGCCCACCCAGAGAGAACAGCTAATTATGCTCTTTTGGCTCAGTATCCAGTATACATTCTGCAAAAAAATATATTTAAAAAGGGATAAATGTGTAAAATGAAATGACCTGATGACCTTATCGTTATGAAA
Source organism: Clarias platycephalus (assembly GCA_030068275.1). Taxonomy (NCBI): domain Eukaryota; kingdom Metazoa; phylum Chordata; class Actinopteri; order Siluriformes; family Clariidae; genus Clarias; species Clarias platycephalus. Next base: position 16,678,481 of record JAQQZT010000020.1, on the reverse strand, counting down.
AGTGTTTATATAAAAAAATTTTTATATCTGTAGGCAGTTTGGAAACTTTTTTGTATTTTTTACCAGTATTTCCGCATCCTAAATGTTCTTTGCAATGAAACCGAAGCTGCTTGTTATGTTATATTATGCAGACAAGAGGAACATTTTTCCTTGAACCAATCACAATGTGGCGAGCCTTTAAAAAAAAAAAAAAAGAGAGAGAGAGAGACAGAGAGACAGAGAGAGAGACAGCCTGCTTGCTCAGTGGGGCTTGTAGCCACAGGCAGGGTGCGTGCAACATGTTAGTGTGACCATGGGCTTGAGAGGAACCCATTAGAACATCTCCACTAATGGAGTGAAACTCCCTGCTGAATACAGGGCTGGGGAAAACCTCATTTACCCAGCGCCTGAGGAAAACGAGACGAACGACGAGACAGGACGAGCATGTGTGTGTGTGTGTGTGTGTGTGTGTGTGTGTGTGTGTGTGAGGAGGGGATGCTGCAGGGTGAGACTGATTGACTTTTGAGCCCCATAAGAATTGATCTCACTGAGGTTCTCATAGTAACTCCGTTTCCAGCCTGAGGACAAAGAAACAGCGAACGCAGAAGACAAATAAACCCGCCCGAGTTCTTTTATCATGTGTACACTGATACTGTAATATCTCTGTCTTATAAAAAAAATGCATGCATGCATGCATGCATGTTTTTTTTGGGGGGGGGAAATACGCGGTCAAGACTCCTACCTGAAACGTCAGCGCTGATGTAAAGCACTGCAGCCTGCTTCAAAGCCTCATAGAGGGAGTCGTACTTTTGGAAGAAGTTCCCGCCTTCGACAAATGACTAGCAACAGGACACACGGAATGCAAGTTAATAATGTAAAAATTAATTTACTTGAAGTTTAACAAATTAATCCGGACTCCACAGTATGCTTAAAACTAGCTCAATGCCGGGAAAATAAATAAATAAATAAAACAATAGGAAACATTTGAGACCTAGAGACCAGTTAGTCCTAATGTCTTTCTCAAGTGGAAGTCTAATAAAATGTGTTGTACTGTACCTAACAGATTTCTAATTAATTTATTCTCAGGGTAATCTTGTTCTTTCTTGAATTCTAACAAAATTTATAAGCAAAAGTATAAAGAGTCCAGTGGAAATCATTAAGCCAATTCCAATTAGGTCTTTTACTGTACATTTTTAATTTGTTTTTAACTATGATTTCTAATTCAACCGTGGTGGTATTTAGAAAAGCTGGGATTAAGGAATATAAACCCACAATCATAAGAACCATTAGCATTAAATAGAGATTAACAGGATTTGTAGAATTTCTGCTTTTACTGTAGAGACGGCTGGCAGTGCAGCTAATGTGGAGGAGAACAAAACCTACCTGAAGTTAACAACTTTATGGTACACATTTCTACAATTCCCAACAAGCAAAACCAATCTGAAAATGTTTTATATGTAAAGAATACAAGTGAAACTCGAAAAACTAGAAACTAGAATATCGTGCAAAAGTTCTTCCACACTTTTCCCTTCCACATAACTTTCTATTAATGTGCTTTGATACAGCACTTTGGAAACATCCAACTTCTTTTGCAATCACATTTTGAGGCTTTTCCTTATGGAGGGTGTCAGTGATGGTTATTTGAACAACTGTCAGGTCTTTCCATGACTGTGCTTCCTACTGAACCAGACTGAGAGACCATTTAAAGGCTCAGGAACCTTTTGCATGTGTTATGGCTTAATTAGCTGATTAGAGTGGGACACTTCGAGCCTAGAATATTGAACCTTTTCACAATATCTCAAATTTCCTGAGATTGTGGATTTGGGGTTTTCATGAGCTGTAAGCCATAATCATCTCAATTATGACAAACTTGAACTATCTTGCTTTGCATGTAATGAGTCTATCTCATATATTAGTTTCACCTTTTAAGTTGCATTACTGAAATAAATGAACTCTTGAAAGATTCTAATTCGAAATTTTTCGAGTTTCACCTGTATGTTTTATGAACAATTAACATGAACTAGCTAGATAGCTAACAAACTGAGTTAGCTACTGAATGCAAACAGAAAAACCTGAAATAAAGCTAACATTACCTGTCTTTATACTGTAGAATACTGTTAGTAATTTGCTTGAACGTAGCAATAACTGGCTAATGAAATTTGATTAGCTAGCTAGCTCATGTTAATACATATAGAGTTAGCAATCTAGTAAGTACATGTTAATGTACAGGATGCTGTATACCAAACCTGGTATACTTTAGACCATAGGTTACTGGTACCAAATATCAAAGTGACATAACTTTAATTCTGAGCTTTTATACATACTGTGAGGCATCAAAAGTTCTGGCTAGCTAGTGTAGCTAACTGAACTACAGTACTAGCCTGTATGCATTTCCACAGGCTGGATTTTGAGCACTAATATATTGATTTCTTCCTGTTTAAATACTGAAAATACTTAATCAATAGGATCAAGCATGCTCAGGGTGTCAGACTTCGCTGCTAAGCATCTGGTTAACTGTACATTTTCAGTAGTTTTTTTTTCTTGATATTGAAAATTTATTATTTACATTTAGATTTACGCCATTTGGCAGACACCCTTATTATTATTATTATTATTATTATTTTATCTCATTATACATCTGAGCAGTTACCGATTAAGGGCCTTGCTCAAAGGTCCAACAGTGGTAACTTGGTGGTGTCGGGGTTTAGACGTAGGACCTTCTGCTCAGTAGTCCGACACCTTAACCACTGAGCTACAAATTATATATTTCTTTTTTTTCCGATTTTCTCCGTAATTTAGTCGTATCCAATTCTCACCTGCCGTTGAGACTAACATGCCTCCCATCCCTTTCCCTTTGAGAGAGCTTGGCCAATAAACTCTCTCCGGGCTACAGCATCACGCGGGATTCAAAGTTGCGATCTCCGGATGATAGAGCGAGAGAGCACTTTACCGCTGCGCCACTCTGGGGCTTGAGCTAAAAATTCTGTGAACCATGTATTCAAATACCAGAGGTGTTCAAGTCAAACTGGGACTTTTGCAGAATAACAGAAAACAGTTAAATTTGTGTATAGTTCCTACATCTCTTTCGCAGGCTGGCAATAAGATATACAGTACTGTACATCGATTTTCAAGGATCGGGCATTCCACTTTCTGGATGTTCACAGGAACAGGCCCCGAGCCACCTTGATCGGGATCGTCATTCACAGACGTACGACTTTCTTTAAAACGTTTGCACCGTTCAAATGTTTTACTGTGGCTAATGTAAATCAGTTTTAAACCTACATTCATCAGAAAGTCCTACTTTGACTTGAACGCTCCGTGTACAACCATGCATTTTCCACCCCTGCATAAGACTCCTAACAATTATATCTATAATTGAAAAAAGGCTATTACGCGAGCCGTGGTGCTCGATTGGCTCATTCGATCAGACTGCCTCTACACTCACCATGTAGCTCTGGAGCAGAAGCTCGGTTGTTTCTCGCCGTCCGTATTTAATTATCCAGGATTTGAGCTTGGATTCGCCCAGCGACAGGAAGTCCAGCATGCGATGCCTCGACTCCCAGTATTCCAGTTTGCTCAGATGAACGTGCGAGGAGGTAGCTATGTAGTTTAATCTGTTAGACGTCAGACAGGACATAGTTTGGTTATGATTGCTTTTGTAATTCAGCGCGGCCAAAATCTGCATTCTGATTAGTGACTAGTGAACATTATATAGATGTTGAATATTTGTGTGTCCTTCCGACCAATCAGAATCAAGAATTCAGATCTTTGGCCATGCCTTCTATTACTGTCTGATGTATTAGTGTACAGTTTGTAGTTCAGTTTATGCCACAGGCGTATCTGCTAGCAGGAAAATAACAAAACCTAAAAGAAGCCCAATTTAGATGAAAAAAATACATCTGATTGTTATTTGTGATGAATATGCAAACAGGTTAAAAGTCGCAGATTAGTCTTCGTCACACCTCTCTGCCATGTCTTGGAGCTGCTCAGCAGGTACAGGAACGCCGCCGACGCTCCGCTCCCTGTGGAAACGCTGAAAGGTCTGCTGGTGCGTTTCAACCTGGCACAAGATCTCCTGCGGAAAACCAAATCGTGCGCATCCATCACAGTCACTCCTGCATTCCCCCCCCTCGGACACACCATTTCTCATTTCCCATTTCCTCTCCTCCCTGCTGTGATTTCTCATCTACCTGATGGAGCTGCCGTGTCCGATGGATGACATTGGCAGTCTCCTCGTGGCTCTCCTGAGGAACCAGTTCCTCTTGGAGGATCTTCTCTGCCTGATGCAGCCATACACCTACAGAAGCCAGAGGATCTGGCAACCCACCATCCAGCTGCACATGCCACTCCAGGAGCTGAGAGGGAAAACAAGCCGCATCATTTTTTTTAAAACGATGACTGCACATCATTCCGATCGCTCACTGATTATTTTCCCATAGCAGCACACCACCAAAATCGTTCCATATGTATTGCATATCAGGGGCTTGGAACCACATTTGGGAAATATGTAGACTATGTCTATACCTACCTGGGGTAGATCCTTTACCACATTGAACAATTCCAACTTAGTGGAAAAACAGACTTCAAGAAAGCAGACAGGAACATACAGAATTAAGGAATATGCATATGTAGATTTATCATAAATTATACAGTACTGTTCAAAAGTCTAAACAAATTAAACAATCTTAGCAGCGACCTCATTTCCCCTCTCATCTGTTCCAACCACTCAGTGAATATAATCACTGTTCTGATCATCTGTATCTGTGTCACACTGGTTCATGCCTTAAGTTAGATGTTTTCTTTATGCTTGATTGACATACAGTAGGTCACTTTGTGGCTTAACAAACAACATTTGTTCCTGTACCTGACTAATTTTCAACAAAAAAAAAATTAGAGCCAAAAAAATCCTCCTGGAGAACTATTCCTAAAGGCTGCATTAAAAATACAAGAAAGTCTGGAGCTTTGGAAGCAAAATTTAAAGAAAGGAGAGGTCGATCAAGACTTATGCACAGTACTGTATATGTAGAAAAATGGTCCATTTGTAGCTGTTTGCATAAAAAAATCGGAGATCCCTAGGCAAGGTTTGATGTAAGCCTGTGATAAATCACAGCAGATTCTTTAATTGAAGCATAACCCTAAAATGCAACACTGCACTAGGTTTAGTCGTGTGTGTGTGTGTGTGTGTGTGTGTGTGTGTGTGTGTGTGTGTGTGTGTGTGTGTGTCCTACCCTAGCAGATAGCCTCTCCCAGGCCTGTTTAACCAGAGCTTGGTCTGAAGTGAGCATGCCGTCCTTCTGAGTGGATTGAATGCAGGACTCCACTTGTCTCCTCCTCATCTCATACTGCACACGGTAATGCTTAAAGACCTGGAAAATGCCAAAATACAAAATACACAAATTCAGGAGAAGTGCAACACAACTTGTAGTGTTCATTGTTACTAAATATGTATGCCATTAAATACTGTTTAAATAAAACATCAACACATTAGAAGGGTTAAATTACTGGTTAAACAATTAAGGAAATGACTGGAATTGTGTTATGAATTGTCCAAGACATTGATCACTTAAACGTTTCGTAAAGATGCATTGTAAAAATGTGACAGTAGAAACCAGAGCATTTCCATACACAAACAGTACAGTGTGACAAGAACGCAACTAAACAGCTGTGTGTCCATAACAAAACCACTTGTTAGTGAGACTGGTCAGGAAAAAAAAGAATTATTTGCTAGGGAGAATAAAGACTGGACTTTGGAGTGATGGAAAAAGGTCATGTGACCTGATGAGTCCAGACCGAGCCTATACCATGGTGATGGGCGTGTCAGGGTAAGAAGGGAAGCGCATGAAGCGATGCACCCATCATGCATCGTGTCCACTGTACAAGTCTCTGGAGACAGTGTGATGATTTGGTGTCGCTTCAGTCGCTCAGGTCTAGACTCAGCAACGTTATGTGGCAATAAAATTAAGTCAGCTGATGACCTGAATGTACTGAATCACACATCTATTTTCATACATGAATTCGC
>JAQQZT010000020.1:16622248-16634748 GCA_030068275.1 Clarias platycephalus | reverse complement strand
CTGCCAGAGGCCATGAACGCTCCATCACGTTTCTTTTGATTGTTTCAGGGAGCGGTCTGACGCGCGGGGAACATCGACTTGTCGAGCTGCCTTTGTGAGATAAATACAATTCCCTTTTCACCTGCAGGTGAGTGTTAGCGCCAGTGATGTTCCTGGAGGCTAAAGGAGTCGCGGTATCTGATGAATCAGTTACTGTCCGTTAGAGGGGACCAGACACGTTACCGCCACTCAGGAGCAGACTGCTGTTTAAGGGACGTCTGGTTCAAATAAATAATTTATAATGAACGCTATGTTGATGTCATTTTGTAATGTTTTGTTCCTCGTGTACTATATAAATGTACTAATTATTACACGTTTTTATTTATTAAAAACAAAACACCATTTATCACATGAACATCTAATGAATCAACACTGAAGTCATCAGAAGAATCGACTCGTCTTTCATCTTTTGAATCAACTTTCTTCACCTGACGAATCGACTTCTGTTTGTCTGACGAATTAACCCAGCTGTGAGCTGATGAATCATTCTTTCTTTGACTGCCGGACCAAGTTAGCCATCAATTCATTTTTTTCTTTGTCTGATGAATCGACTCATCTATCATCTGATGATTCATTTTTTTCTAAGTCTGACAGAATCAAGATTTCTTTGTCTGATGAATCGACTATAAACTGACAATTAATTTTTTTTCTTTGTCTGACGAAGATAGCTACAGTATAAAGAAACTAATAGATAAATCGACTCATCTTGCAGCTGATGAATAAACTTTCAGTTCCTGATGTACAAACTCGGATAAACAGACGCGGATATACGCGTATACTTGGCTGAATAATCGAGTCTGCTGTCATTTTCATGATGAGACGAGTCGACCACCATCTAATGATTCGACTTGGCTTTTGCCTGAAAAATCTCTTTTCGACCATGATTTGAGTAATCGACTCGGCTGCTGTCTTACGAATCATTTTGTCTATCGTCAGGCGCATTTACTCGGGTAAAAAGGTTTATTCAAAGGCCTAGCTATGGTACACATTTACTACAGTACAAATAGACTCAACTATAGGACGAATCGACTTATATCGTCTGACGGGTCCACTCGTCTAAGGTCTGGCGAGATATCTCGGCTGTCGTCTAGCGGATCGACCCCGCTACGGTCTGACGGGTCGAGTCAGCTGTGATTTGATGTATTGAATCTGCCACGCGTTTACAGTCTGGACTCAGCTATTGTCTGCGAGATCGACTCTATGGCTACGGTGTGACAAATTGACTCATCTATGCTCTCATGAATCGAATCAGCTACGGTTTGATGGATTGCCTTGGCCACGGTCTTATGAATTTGCTTAGCCGCGGTCTCGAGAAACGACGTGTGTATACGGAGTCAGCGATGGTCGATCGAAGTCGTATGTCGCGCGGTAGCTCAGACTATTTTAACTCAGACTATTTTATCCTATCGGCGTTAATATCAAGCTTTCCGTAAGCCAGCTCGAACACCTTTTCACACGGAGCCGCGTGCGGTACAACCATACACACTTGCCCTTTAAAAGCCTTCGGACACACTGTTCGTTTGGTCCGTTGATTGACAGCAGCACAAGAGGACGATTATCGGGGCACGGCCTCGTTCACCCACCCTGTAGGGTTCGGGCGGCGGCCGACTGAGTCTGATCTGGCGATTACACACTCTGACTGGCAGGTGAATGGACTCTGTAATCGGATTGAACGCTTTGAGAGCGAGCATTGTGCTGAATGAAAGGAGGAACGACTACATTTCCAAACACACATTCGTGCACGTGGCCTTACATGCCTACACACAAACAAACACACACACACACACACACACACACAAACACACATATATCTCGCACAAATCTCATCAATTATTTGCAGGGAATATAGAGGCTGAGCTTGATCTGCGCTGGATTTGAAATAACCTGCCTAGGTTTTCCACGGCGTGAGCGTAATGAGAGCAGGAGGCTCTGAGACGGCGCTCAAGGTGACTGTCGGCGCTGGTCAGTACAGAACGCTCCTGTCCCTGCCATCTCTGGCATAACATTACACACTGCCACTGTGGCAGCTCGCCAAGCCAATATGGCTTTTCATTTTTTCCCGGGCTCGTCTGGCTTCGTGCCAGCAGTGGTAAAGAGGGAGCTGAAGTACATGTGGTGACCTCCATGTGTCTCCCTCCCTCATTATCCTCTCTCTCTCTCTCTCTCTCTCTCTCTCTGTGTGCTACTTTCTCACTGATGTGCTGGAAAGGACTGAAATCAGGATATCTGGCTTTTTTTTCCCTCTCAAACAGTCGGAGAGGTCGATGAAATCCCAGGGAATTCTCTTTCTCTTCCTCGATGCCTGGGTATCACATCCATCATCATCTGACATCACATGCTCTAAATCGCCAATCTCGCTCTTTCTCACACACACACTCATACACAATTTGTTATACAGTACAAATATAGCAAAACATGCTTAATAGATAGATCTAATCTAAAATCCGAAGAAACCACCAAATCATGAGCGTTGCCAAAAATATTGGAACGTTTACAATGGTGTAGTGGTAGCACTGTCGCCTTGCACCTCCAGGGCCTGGGTTCGATTCCCTGCCAGGTTTGATTCCCGCCTAGATGTGCATGGAGTTTGCATGTTCTCTCCGTGCCTGGTGGGTTTCCTCCGGGTACCCCGGCTTCCTCCCACAGAATTAGGCTAATTGGCGTTCACAAATCGCTCGTAGTGTGTGAATGAGTGTGTGAGTGTGTGCCCTGCAATGGATTGGTACACTGTCCAGGGTGTACCCCGCCTCATGCCCTAAGTCTCCTGGGAAAGGCTCCAGGCCCGAGGGGGTGTGGGGGTACACCCTGGACAGGCGGCCAATCCGTCACAGGAGGCACACACACACACACACATGGGCAATTTGAAAACACCACTTTTAATCTGCATGTCTTTGGAATGTAGGAGGAAAGACCCCAAGGTGGGAATCGAACCCGGACCCTTGAGGTGCCAGAAGGCACTAATCCACCGTGTCACCTATAGATAAAGACTAACTAGAACAAAATAAAGTCTTTTACTTCTTTTACAATGACTTTTCTTCTGTACGCTTTTAACACGGTTGCAATCATTTGTTCCAATTCTTGCGCCATTTGTTCCAGTTTAAAGTCGCTACACCAGGATCAACTACAGGAGACATCGATGTGTAACCAAACTCTTTATTATATTTCACTGCATAAGAAAAAAAGAAGAAATTGAACAAACTCAATCCTACCTATATGTCCTGATCGATTTAATTAAGTATAACGTACACAAATAATAAGAGTGTAATAATATCCGCACCCTTATAATGAATTCGTTTCCACGGTAACGGCTCGTATACGTCTAGTGCAGACGCAAACGAACTAAGATTCAAATAAAACATACACATGTGGTGCTGTTTAATATATAAATAAAATAAAAGTGTAATTATTAAGAAGGAGTCTCCAGTGTCAGCATCTGCTCTGTAGCAGTTAGTGGGTTATATCTGCTTTTAAGACAGAGGAGTTCTTATGGATTAAAAAAGGACGAATAAATAACCGCTGTGGACCGGACGTGAGCAAGAGCTCGATTATGAACTCTCCAGAAATAAAAAGATGTTTACTCCACAGCCTCAGCATCACGCTGGCTTTCACCATCCAGTCCTGGCCAGGAGGAAAGAGAGCGCTAATGAGTGCACACACGGAGTCCTCGGGGATTCTTCAGGAGGACACGCAGGATTAAACGACGCTCCCGGAGGTAGCAGCGCCGTCGTGGACCACTCACGCAAAAGCGCGGCGAGAAGATGCCGAAATAACGAGAGACGACGGATGGCGGGATTCCTCAACATACGGATCGAGGTTTGAGTCTGGGAGGTCTTCAAAGTGCTCCCCGTTTTTCTGCCATATGGTACCGCTAATTGCTGTTTTTTTCCTTTTTTTTTTTGTTTCTTTCAAGCCACCACTGTGCGGGTGGAAGACGGTGGAAAAGTGAGACACGGACAATACCGTCCCGGAGCTCATTTGGAATAGATAAAGAAAAAGCAACCAGTGATAGATGCAAATGAAATCAGCAGATCTTGTTCATTAAAACCCACCCAGAGATGCATAATGTACACACAGTGCAAAGTGTGTAACGCTTAAAACCCGGATAAGTGATAACAGACTGCTGGGAAATCACCGGCGGGACAAAAAAGAATGAATGTGCATATCTCAGACATAATGAAGAAAATATAGACAGGATGATTAGAAATAGAGCAAAGAAATGTGTGTGTGTGTGTGTGTGTGTGTGTGTGTGTGTGTGTTAGTGGGTGGGGACGTGCACATGAGAGACAGGTGTTCATTAGCCAGAGTTTTAAGACGTAGAACGGTGCATTTGAATGTATTCGGAAAGGAGTGAATGTGACCATTTAGGGTTTTTATGCACTAAAGGGGGACTAACTGCACCTTATTCACTCTTACACACACTCACACACACACACACACACACACACTGAGAAATGCTAATCTGTTCGGATCAAAGACGAGGAACAAATTAGTCTGATTCGCCCGTCAAAATCTTTTCATTCGAAAGAAAATCAAGAACAAAAACTGCTGATTTTCGAAAGATCCAATTTTTTTTTGTTTTTTAGAAATTATTTGAGAAACCACCTCAATACCACAGCACGGCACCAAAACTAATCCAAAATCTGGATCTATTTTATAATGAAAGTATGACGAGCTTTCTCGAGCTTAAGGGGCGGGGACTAGACACGAGTTAAACATTAACATAATACAATATTAGCAAAGACATTTTTCTACGGAGCTAAAATGTTGTTCATGCTAAGCTTAAAATGTGAACGGCTCTCCTACAAAGATACACTACACGACACACAGTTTATTAACAGAGCGTGTTAAGCTGTAGGAGAGGGTGCCAATATTTTAATCTCAATCAAATTTCGCGCAATATACAGTAACACTTGCACTATATGTATAATGTGCTATAAACACTAGGGGGCGACATGGAGTGAAGTGACCATCTTCAAGTTTGTTTGTTTTTGTTTTGTTATTATCTTTATACTTTTTAATCTTGTTGACTTCAAAAGGCAGAAAAAGGAAAGTTTAATGATTAAGCAATATCACATTGGAGGGAGTGCTGTTGCTCTGAATATCAGCACGGCCGAAGGTGCGCTGCAGTCCGAATACTGAAGTCTATATACAGTAGAATCACAGCCTGACGTTTAATACAACAGCATAACCGCAAACATCATTTATTATCAACAGAATATGATTTGTTTCTTTATTGAATCAGTTATTTTGCTCCACAAACACATATCCTTCCGAGACTGGTGGAACTGGCGACCGGCTGGTACTATGTCACCAAATGGTGATGAGAATAAACCACGGAGGTGGTGGACAGTCCTGTAAAGTTTTTCTACATCACATATGTCCACTTTTTCTGCTTTAGGATATCAGCTCCTTTAACTTCCGGGTTTTGGCAGGCAGCTGCTCTCCATTAACAACAGTTGCATGCTATAAACACAAGGGGGCGACGTGGAGCGAAGTGATCAACCTCCCATTAAGTCCCTGTGGTTTGGACATGTCTTTTTTTTTATTGTTAATAATTTTGTTTTATTAAGTTAAATTCAATAAAATTCGGCTTTTTATCTCACTGAGAAATTAAACAAAAAAAATATTGTGTGCCCTGAAGGCTTTGTTCCCTTTTTCTCCAGTTTCTTGTGATTTATTGGCTCTATACACTCACGCATCTGCTTATGTATGTTCAATCCTTCCCTGGTCAATCAAACCCACAAACACTGATATACACGAGGGTACCGATGCGTTTAACTGCACGTCGTAACTCTGAATCTTCCGACCTCCCAATAGGAACGACCAAATATGGCTTTTCGTACCCGGGAAAATCAAACTTGATTTCAACACATGACGTACTTTACGTAAAAACGGCTGCCCTGCGCACAGCACTAACTCTAAATATAAATAAGATTACAGCCACACGGAGATGTTGCTTATGCGAATAATTCAGAATTTTCAGACTGGAGCGCGTCCACGGGAGTCGCCCGCCTCCGTCCTGACATGCTGTCAATCTCCTCACGCCACATCTGGTTTCCATGGGGACCGACGCTCACACCTTCAACATGTTAATTACACACTGTAACACATTTTTTTTTTTCTTTTAGTGAGAAATGATAAGCTATGATGGAAGAAGAATGCAAATTGGGCAGAACTGCAAATTCAGGCCGGTTTAATACGTGGAGCAAAAGACGTACAAGTAGAAAGCTTCCAAAAAAACAAAACAAAAAAAAAAAACAAGATATAATCATTAATAGTCTTTACAAAAGAACAAGAAAGAACAAGGAAGAAGAAAAGACAAGGAAGGGGTAGGAAGGAGGTAGATGGGGGTGGGGGTGGGGGGTGAGAGGGTGGGGCAGAGGGGTTGTGGGGGGGGGGGGGGTCTAACTATATACCACACGCAATCCATTATTTCCATCATTATTTATCCATTGTGGTGATAATTGCTGTTACATTGTTGCCGAGAAGAACGGGAGAGTTCATATTGTCTGTAATTAAAATGAGTTCGTGCTCAGACATGACGAAGACAAAAGGGAAAATAATGGAGATGTTTTCAGCAGGACGTGTGATGACAGCAGATCTGTAATTACTCAGGATTTTTGGGAACGTTCCCGCAGTAATGTGTGAAGGTTCAGTTTTGTCGTTTGTCGCTGCTATCATGTAAATATAGACACCATACAGGATTACTGTATATCGGGATTTGGAAAAATATAGGAAAGAAAGGGAAAAAAAAACACAGATACATGAGTCACTTTATCATAAAATATTCATTTTTGCTTACTTACAGTATTTAAAGTGAATTTCTCGATTCTGATTGGTCAGAAGGTGTACACGTCTGAACACTGACCGTGGAGGATAATGGTAACCGTTGTATTTATTCCCATTTGTACGACAGTGGTAAGATCTCCATTAACATACACTCATTTACGGGCGATTTGGGAACGCCAATCACTCAACTACCTGCATGTCTTTGGACTGTGGAAGGAAACCCACCAAGAACGGGGAGAACATGCAAACTCCACGCACACAGACCCGATGTGGGAATCGAACCCGGGACCTGGAGGTGTGAGGTGACAGCGCTGACCGCTACACCACTGTATGACATACTGTAACTCATTGATAATGTAAATGTCTTCTATAAGAAGACCTTTATTTGGGATTCATGGGAGGAATCAAAAGCGTTAATATTTTGTAATTGTCAGCGATTGAGATTAAGTTTTTTTTTCTTCCTTTTAATAACCTCAAAAGAGAGGTTTATGATTAAGCAGTATCATATTCAAAGGAGTGCTGTTGTACTGAATATCAGGACATCCAGGACAACAGACACCATTTATTATCAACAGGTTATGATTTGTTTCTTTATTTAACGAGATATTTAGCTACACGAATCCTTTCACGAATGGTAGAACTAACAATCCTGGCGACTGACAGTTAGTGTAAGTAACGGAAGTGAAAGTAGTTTTAAACTCTTACCGGTACTACACAGCTAAAAGATGAGGAGAATAAACCATGGAGGTGGTGGACAGTCCAGTAAAGGGATCAGGGATTCGAGAGGAATTTTGGATTCAGCCGTAAATAAGACCACAGACGGCTCAGAAGTGATTACTGCAGAGACGGCGTGTTGTTTACGACGACATAACACATTATAACACATAACACATAATATCTTAATGTATATATATTTCCCCTGATATTACAGTAAATTTGCACAATAGTCAACTTTATTCGGATGAAGAGCCACACTTCATACTTTTTTACCCATTTCCGTTTAGATAAAATGTTTTGAATTGTCTTTGTGTGCCATATTCACATTTTTTGGATATTAAAGGAGTTCCTGGGAGGCCGGCGTTTCAGACGTGAATCAGACAGGCAGTACTGAGAAAACATTCTACCTTGATGGTATTCAAGCGCTAGTGAAACACTGGGATAAGTGCATTAGTGTAGCGGGGGATTATATAGAGACATAAAGAGAGGTTTTACTCTTATAACCGTGTTCTGTTATTCTGTACAGTCCCGGTTTGACTTGAACGACCACTGTAGTTTTAAAAGACGTGAATATTATTCTATCTTTATTTGGCTCCTGCTTAAAGAGGGTCTCTTCTTCTCTTCACAGAGTCAGCTCTTCAGCAGATTACACACACGTCACACTTAACACACCCCTCCCTCTCCGTCACTCCCTCCGTCACTCCCTCGCTCACTCCGTCACTCACTCCGTTACTTCATCGTATTCCTGAACTTATATGCCATTTCTCAATCTCCCGTCATCATCATGTCTAAAATTCTCTCTGTTTTTTTGCTTAGTTTTTTTCCCCTAGAAACTCTGTGTCCTTTTCTCTAATCATGTTGGTCAATAGTTTGTGCATCCGTGTGATAGAAACAGAGAAAGAAACTGCTGACGGGGGCGAAATAATAAAACGCTAATAGAAGCTCTGACCTTGTGATCTGCCCAAGCAAACTTTAACACACACGCACGCACACATGCATCCTTGCTTTACTCTCCTTAACCTCAAATCCCAGCCTTAATCACAGTGTCTCTCTTAGGCTTTTTGTTTGTTTGTTTGTTTGTTTTCTTTTTTTTAGTTAGAAGCAAAATGTCCCCACAAGGTCAAAACTGCCATTTCTTATCGCCAGATTTCTTAAAAACAAGTCGTCTGTAAATAACATCACCTTGGACATACTGTAATGTGTTGATAATTTCAGAAATCAAAAATATCTTCGTTCATAATAAATGCCCCAAATGATCCTACGCCTATACAAGCATAAAATATGTGATATGTGAATATTATGACGTTGATTGTACAGTTAAACCGGCTACGTCATTTTAGTGCATCCTGTGATGTCAAGAGCGTGCACTCTAACAAACACCAGCGTAAAGGGTAACTCTGGCTACCAAGTGCACTAAACAGTGCATACGGCATCATGTATCTATGTATTCTAATTCATTTCTAATCTCTGGAGTCGTTGCAATGCAATAACTTCAGGATCGATTCTCCTCCTGTTCCTTGCTGCTCCTGAGAGGATGTGCTGCGTCATGCTACAGCACCGTGCCGAGGTCACCTTAAGAGAAAGCGTGCATCATCAGCACCTACCCTGCAGCCTCTGCATCACGCTGGCGATGTCCCTGGCCGATCGTCCATAGTGCCGGGCAGATGCCATCCCGTGCCAGGCGGAGACGCGGGCTCTGGCTCCGACTCCAGCTCCGACCGGCGATCAGCTCGCGTGGGTGCCTGTAGGATCAGACATCTGCTGAGACAAAACGATGAAAAAATCTGGATGTGCTCTGTTACGTCCTCTGAAGTTGTGCTTATAGCTTCAGCAGACTGCAGCCTCTCTGCACTCCTGTTCTGTCTCTCACCAGCACGCACACACACACACACACACACACACACACACACACACACACACCCAGAATGGTATTATTTGTAATCACTGCCACCTTGTGTCCAATCAGAGCACAGCACACACACACACACACAGGTTATCATACAAGTCCTATGTACAGTAAGTGTATTTTAACACTACAGTATGTTAGGAACTGGAACATCGTGCTGATTTAGGAAACTAATCACAGTGCATTAGCAGAGTCGAAATCACCGTTACACATCCTCAAGTGGATTATTTTGCCTCAGCAACAAATTCTGTAGTGTTTTATTCCTTGATTATTAATGATTACTGGACTGAATGTTACATAATGTCATATTGTTTTTTCATTTACAGTTACATTTAGTATTGTGGAACACCCACATACCATGTCCATGTTCTCACTTCTGTTATAACAGCTACTGTATAAACAGAAAATTCCTCACCAGCCTCTCTATTATTATTATTTTTATTATTATAAAAATGTAAGTGCAATAAATTAGTAGGTACATTTCTTAATAATAATACTAATAATAATAAAATATGTATTATTGCATTGTATTGCAATTGTAAATGATATATTTTTATTTAACTTTTTTTTGTTATTACCATATTATTCTTATTATTATATATATTATATTATAAGTATTAATATTTTCCAGAATATATTGCTTCTTATTTGTTATTATTAAAAGATAATGATAATGATAACATTTTTATCATATTTCATGGTCCTTTTATAATAATAATAATAATTATTATTATTATTATTATTATTATTATTATCATATAATTTGCAAGAATGTGGTGCTTTTTATTTATAATTGTTATTGTAAATTATATATTAAATATTTTTTTTTTTAAAAGAAAACTTATCTTTTTTATTCCCATATTATCATGATGATAATGAGTTTATTATTATTATTATTATTATTATTATCTTCCAGAATTTTTGTTTCTTATTTATTATTGTTTAAAGTATAGAAAATTTTTACTTTTTAGTAAAAAATTGAAATCCTATTATTATTTTTATTATTAATATTAAACAGTTTTCTTGAATATTAAGCTTCCTACATATTATTGCTAAAAATTATAATAATTATTATTTGTTTTAATAAAAAAAATCGTATTCTTTATTACCTTGTTGTTGTTGTTGTTGTTGTTGTCACTATTACTATCATCATTGACTATTTATAATCAAATTTAAAAGTTTTTCATTGAAATGTCTCACCTGGAATTTACTGCATGATTTTTATTCTTATTCTTATATCGTTTGTATTCTTATTCTTCTAACTGGCAGTTAGATTCAGATTTTATCAGAGTGTATTGCTGCAATAATAATGAGGTTTACATAATCATTGGGCAGTAAAGATCCTGTGACCAGACTGCCTCAAGTATTTTTTCACACTGCAGCGTTTTGTAACATCAGTGCGGCAGAGGCCGTTATTACGCTTAATAGCTGATATTAAACCCTTTAACGATTAATAACTGACACACACAAACACACACACACACACACACACACACACACACACACACACACACACAGAAGCTGAAATCCATACAGGAAACATTCTCTTTACCCACAGAGGGAAATTTTGTGTGATTTTTCAGCGGCTCTGCGCTAACACTCATATCACGTTATGGCACACAGGCGCAAAGGGGCGGGGCTACGTACAGTGTGAAGAGGGGAAAAAAAGGGAAAAGGAGAAGCTCCACTGCACCTCGTTCCAGTCAGACTGCTGACTTCGCCTCTTTCTTTCAGCAATGTGACCTCTAAAGGGAGCGCTCTCTGTGGACGCGGGGTTTCTACTGCAGAGAAGAGGCACGTACTGAGAGTACATCATCATCATCTGAATCTTATCTGCACACACACACACACACACACACACACACACACGCTTCTACTCCACTAAAGCAAAGCCCTAAGAAAGAGCCGTCATCAGCATAATACCGAAAAGCTCATTAGACTCCTGACGTGCAGCACCACACACACACACACACACACACACACTCACACACTGGCATAACGCAGTGCAATGTGGGCAATGCAGCGTAGCAACTCTTTCAGCTCACTTCATACCATTTCATTTGTATTCTGCTGGCTGAGCGTACAACATGTCCTGACTGTGTGCCTCATTTACGCAGACGGATTAGAGCCTCGGTTCTCATCGTGGGGTCCAGGGATTCAGATTAATCAGAAGATTTATCTATTATAATAATTTTCTATAACAGCATCCCACGACAGAAGTGTAACTACAAATCACAGGTTTATATTAACATCAGATTTGAAATACTGCATTGTTTCTATAGCAACAATAAATAATAAAAATTTCCCCTCCATCGGCTATACCATGTGCTCGGAGATCTCAGGCCACAAGGTGAGGGAAAGGGGCGACAACAAATCGCAGGGCGCAAGCACACACACACTCCTCAGACACCCAGTCACACACTACGGGCCAAAGTCAACCTGGAGGAAACCCAACAAGCACAGGGGGAACGATTCCAATCATCGATTCTGGAGAAATGAGGCTACGGTGCTAACCGCTAAGACACCATGTTGCGTAAAAATATTGTAGAAGATACCGTATGGTGACGTCTTTTGCTTATTCATGAAAGGAGATTCGAGCGTAAGCCAGAAACAGAAAATTATGACATTTCATTACATAAACACTGTCCTTATTAGGCAAAGTGCTGTGCTGTTAGCTGACGAATCATCAACTTCACTTAATCAAACCTACAGTATAATGATGTGGATTATTTTCCACATTCCAATTACAGTCATTTTAGCCCAAACACAATATTGATGCTGATTTTATTTTTGTATACATACATACAATACAAATTACAAGTATGTTAGAGTGGTGCAGGACATGTATGAGAGCGCTAAGACAATGGTAAGATGTGCTGTAGGTGTGACAGAAGAGTTCAAGGTGGAGGTGGGTCTGCACCAAGGATCGGCTCTAAGCCCCTTTTTGTTTGCTCTAGTGATGGACAGGATGTCAGATGAGGTTAGACAGGAGTCTCCATGGACTATGATGTTTGCAGATGACATTGTGCTTTGTAGCGAGAGCAGGGAA
>JAQQZT010000020.1:16583361-16597012 GCA_030068275.1 Clarias platycephalus | reverse complement strand
CACTCCCCACCCCTCACAGGACAGCTGACTTCATGAGCGGTGCCGCTACCTCAACGGATTTAATCATACATACAGGATTTTTGTGTACATCAACGTTTAATTTATTCAAGTTTGAGTTCTTGATTGGGATTTAAGGGTTAAATCTGTGCCAAAATGTATCGAAAGCACAACAAATAAAGTGCCAAAATATGTGTGCGGATGTGTATGTGTTATTTGATGGGTTAAAAGTGCGGTTGTGATAACTTTGTGCAAATTATTATCTTCATGATCATGAGAATAAGCAGCTGAGTGCAAAAATCAGCTGAGTGCATTACACGCCGTCTCACACACACTCGTTTATAACCAGGAGGGATGTAGAGTAGGAAGAAGTAAGTCTTAAATTCCAGCATGGAGTGGATGGAATGGAAAGGAATGGATAGATGAAGGATGGTTTGTGTATTTTGGTTTGTCACGTGCCATCTGATGAATCGTCCTTAAGAGATATCTATAATTTCTGTTACTTATGGCGTGCGGTTGCCAGCTTGACACCCGATTGTCATTCACATACTATCAACAATTTGGGAATGCCAATTAGCCTAATCTGCATGTCTGTGGACTGTAGGAGGAAACTGGAGTACTCGGAGGAAACCCACCACGCATGGGAGGAACATTCAAACTCTTTGCACACAGGCCCCTAGGCGGTGCAAGGTGAAAGTGATGACCACTAAGCCAACGTGCCATCTTGATGGATCATTAGACAGATAGAATGGATGGATGAGTTCCTATGCAGTATGGATGCATAGCCGAGTGAAAGACTATATGAATGAAGGGGAAAATGGATGACAGATGGATAAATAGATTGATGGAGGTACAATAGGGATGAAAGATTGAATGGACTTGTGTATGAATACATTGTTGGATGGATGAAAATGACTGGATTGATGGATGGATGAATTTAAGGATGGATACACAGATGGGATGCATAGTCATGGATGGATGGTTGTATGAAAGATGTGAATGGATGGGTGGATGGATGGTAGACAGCTGACTGATGAATGCAAGTATGATACATGCATTAATAAATGGATAGGTGGACTAATGAACAAATATATGAATGTATGAATACATGGGTGGAAAGATGGATAGATGGATAAAAATTAACATATTCATGGAGGAATGGAAGAATGTATAGATGGATGAACAAATACATAGATGGATGAATGGAAAGGATAATTGGATTAGATGGATGGATGAACCCAAGGGAAATTGTGGTAATAAAAATGTAAAAACGTGCCATCGACTCCATGGGTTGACTCCATTCAGATAATTATGTGGAATGTAATGATAAGTCTTTTTTTTTTTTGTGGCAGCATTCATACTGAGCTCATGTACTGTGTAAATAATTTTGCCCAAGTCGTATTTAACCCACTTTCCACCAGCATAGGAACAAAAAAACCAAAAACATAATATCTATTCAAAATCTTGTACATATAAGTATTTTTTTTTTTTTTATAAAGCACACCCATATTTTATTTTATTCATAAATTAGTTATACTATAAATAAAACGTTGGGGAGTACAAACCTGCACATACTGTACTTTTTTTCTTTTCTTCTGTTTTTAGTATACTCCAATACACAAGGTGGCGCTGTTGTGGCATTGTTACATCATTGATAAGCGACCAACGTAACAAGAAAACAACCGGTGCTTACGTTGTAAGTATTTTCTCCGTAAAAAATTTTAGGTTTGTTTTCTTTTGAATACGTGTAGAGATAAGGTTGTAAGGACGGCGTGTTAACATTAATATACGAATATTTTGTGAGCGATGATGATCATTAATGATGTAACAAAGACCTAGTTAATACGACTGCGCTAGGAACTTTGAATTCACTTACATATGAGGTTTTACGGTAACAATGGTAACCATGTTTTTTTTTAACATTAAAATCTTAATTTTACATTAAAGGAGCACGTATGTAGTATGTATTTTGTGTGTTTATACTGCATTTAAAAAAAATATATATATATTTTCTTATAAAACTACAAGAAAAGTTTACTAAAAAAAACATGAACCGTCTTCTTCCACCAAAGCGCCTTGTTTGTACCGTAAGGTGTAGTATATACGCGCACCGTGTGTTCTAACATGCTAACATTATTAAATTTTACACCTAAACAACTCCTGTTTTTGTTTTAGGGACACATTTCGGGATTTGTTGTATCTTAAATCATTACTGTAGTTTTCAGTTGTGCTTTTTTTTTTTTTATAACTATAACTAGTGTTTAGTGTATAACTTCATTTTCTCTAGCTAGCTTTTAGATTAGCAAATGTTTAGTGTTTAACGTAGTTTGTTATTGCTTCCTCATTTGTTTTATTTGTCTCCATCTTCACAAGGTTGCTTATTCAAGGGATTTGATCTGCGAGCTCACTTCGTTTTTTATATTCCGAAGATGGTGAATGTATTAAAAGGAGTTCTTGTGGAATGGTAACTCTTTCTCTATCTTTATCCTCAGTAATGTGTAATATTAATCATCCTTGCTTGAACATAACCTGCATAAATGTCATTTCTTGCCTTGAAACGCAGCGATCCCGCGATGAAGCAGTTCCTTCTGTACCTGGACGAGACCTCAGCTCTGGGGAAGAAGTTCATCATTCAGGACCTAGATGATACACACGTCTTTATTTTGGCTGAAGTTGTGCACATACTGCAGGAGAAAGTTGGCGAGCTCATGGACCAGAACTCTTTCCCCATCACACAGAAATGAACTGCATACATTACTGATGTTTCTCATTTGTCCTCTTTTTTTGTTTTTGTGTATTTGTTGATTAATCAAATTGATGATCATAATAGCAGCTAAGCGTGGTGCGTGCATGTTATCATGAAACTATGGCTTTCTGTTCACTTCTTTCATTCAGTACACCGTTGATATTACTGAATTAAATCATCCTGAGATCACATACTGTACTTAACAGATATTTGATCATTTCACCCCACTGATCTACTTTTTACCTTGCCGCCTTTTTTCTTTAAACATGATTACAATATTTATGTACTGTATATGATGTGCATTTGTGCTGTATTTTTTCCCCCTTATGATAAAAATCTGAAGTCAGTGTCTAAGAAATTACTATAAACAAAGCATTAGGACTCTGACTAGTCAGTGTGAGATGTAATATTTTTACTAAACATGTTGCCTATTTAATTCTCCATTAGTAGTGCTTCTTACTCCAGATGTATTTTTGTATTTAATGGTGACATTACCTCAAACCAAATGGATGCCCAGAAGCCATCACACTTGACTTACTGTATAGCCCATGTAATTAAGTATTGAGTAACCTTGCTTGAGTTGATCTGTACTTTTAATTTAACGTACTTTGAGGCAGTATCAATAAGGAGGGTTGCCATGTTTCACCTCAATTCCCAGCTCAATGACATCTTAAAGTCCTCACATTACAGTTAAATCTAACATAAAAATGATTAATTAGAGGGTGATATTTTTCTGTTTTATCAGCCATATAAAAAAATATTAAAAAGACCACACACCAAATGATTGTTGTGAAGAATATTTATTTTTTTACTTATTTGTTGCGTTCCTGGACCCTAGACTGGGGACGTAACACTTGGAAACAAGGTCACTATGGTGTGTGCGCATTTCTGATCTTCATTTTCCACTCCATAACCCCCCTTTTACTCTCTCAATCTTTAAAATATTGTATATTTTACAGTAGAAATAGTTCTGTTTATTGTAGACACACTGTGTACACTCACACTTTGCCCTAATTTGAGGAAATGTGTTTGATTTAGTTTTTGTTATTTTATATGAAACAAGATTTTGGCCTTGATAAATACTGTTATAGGGTTAATATATTTATTTGTAAAATATATTTAGACAGGTTTATTTAATAGGATCATCTATTTAGTTGCCAAATATATTTTTTTAAATCTATTTTTTCCACCAAATTTATTTACTGGATTTATCTATTTATTTACGTGTTTGTTTTACCAGATTTGTTCTTTATTGTTCAGGATTATTTACCCAATTTATCTATTGATGAACAGATACTGTATATTTACCAGCTTTTACTGTTTATATAACATATTTAAACTTAAGATTTATTATCTGTCCACCAGATTTGTCTATTTTTCAGGTTTATTTACCATATTTATTTATTCATTCACCAATTTATTCAGTTATTTACCAAATTCATATACTAGATGTATTTACCAGGTTTATCTATTTATTCGTAAGCTTTGTTTATGGGATTTAATCATTTATTAGCCAAATTTATATAATTATTACCAGATTTATCTGTTTATTTAACCAAGCTGTTGACCGCAGTTCTTTTCTTTTTCAATAGATTAAATTACCAGATATATCGATTTATTTATCAGCTTATCTATAACTTTACTGTACTAGATTTATCTGCTAGAGTTTTGCATTTGTTTACCAGATTTTTATTTTGGTCAGATATTTCTTTAGCAGAATTGGTCCTTATGATATAGAGACTTGGGGGGATTTATCAGGTGCTTCTAAGGGCGTAAGACAAAAAGAAAAAATATATGAATAAATTTCATGCTATAACTTACAGTGTCCGGGGAAAAGAAGAGTACTAACTGTACCTGTCCTTGTCCCTGGTATCTTTTATACTTTTAATAAAAATGTGAAGATAGTGTACCTTTAAAGGCTGTACTAGAGAACTGGGCTGTAATTAAGGCTAAAAGGTACCAGAGTGACTATTTAGTGAAAAAAATCAATTAGTCTCCAAGCAGGGTTTGTAGATTTCAGGGCTGGATGCTGGGCTCCGTCCCAAACCGCGCACTTCCTCCTGTGTTAGGGCGCCCCCTGGAGGTCGGGTTAGGGTATCTGGTGGAACATATAGGGACACTCTTTAGTGCAGGATCGCGCGGATTGGGATGGAGCTGCACCTTTGTTGAGCAGCACACACACACACACACACACACACACAAAGCGTCTCCTCCTCAGGTTAAGGCATCAGTGTGACAGCAGCAGCAGCGGAGACACGCAGAGAGACAGAAGATGAAGAAACGCTGTCTGGACGTGGCGAAGCTGCGCAAGATGAAGAAGCTCAGACTGACCGAGAGGATCTCCGAGAGGTGGGTTCCAGCTGCTGGGGCTTTGTTCATCATCCCTCTTACTGCTGGGGTTCATACTTCACCACCATTTCACCACCTACTCACACACACACACACACACACACACACACACACACACACGCAGACATTCCAGCAAGGATCATGCGCTCAAACAACAACATCATCATCATCATCATCATCATCAGGCCTGATCAGATACCAAATCAATAACTAATAGTCTAATCAAAATCTCAACTCTTTTTGCCAACCTGGATAACGTTTATTATTATTATTATTATTATTATTATTATTAACAACATATTGTCTTCTCAGACTGGATGTCTGGATGTTGTCAACACTGCAACAACAATAATAATACTAAGTAATATTATTATTATTATTATTGTTGTTTTTTATATTATTATTATTAATAATAATAAGTATTATTGTTAATATTAACTAATTAACTAATAATATTAAAAATAATGTAGGTTTTACATGCTATATATTGTTTATGTTACATAAATTATATTATATAATTTATATAACTATATATATATATATATATATATATATATATATATATAACAATTATAAAAAATAAAATTAAAATAATTTTTACTAATAATACAGTAATATATTATAATTTTTTCAATCTACATCATGCAATAAAAGTCAAGTCAAGTACAGATTAAATAGCAATTTTACCTTAAAAAACAAAAAAATACATTTGCATATTTCTACATTAAAAAAAAAATCTCATTATCATGTGTTTGGCCTTGTCTTTCTCACAAAGGATGTTTTGCTGTTTAAAAGGAAAAAATAATCTATAGAAGTGTTTTAATCACTGTTCAGAAGCGGAGCTCGTTAAAAACCTTTAATCTGTTACCGAAACTATTTATCTTCACATTCATATTCTCAAATCATTCATCTAATCTTCACAAACGGGTGATTTGTGCAAGCTCACTCTGTGTGTATGTGTTCGCCGTGTCTTCTTTTCCACCGTTCCTTAAATAGCCGCGTCAAAAAACACTTCAGGTGATGAGATCAGAGGTTGCCATGGTAACCGAACACAAAAGGATGCTGAACAAAGGAAGTGAAAACAAAAGAGGCGCCAATGCCGCGCCATAACACCTTCTCCACAGCTTAATTCACGTCTAGAGATGAATTTCGCCTTCCCTTTTGATCGTCTGGACGTTTTGTGTCACGTTATGGTTATTTATTTATTTTTTTATGAACAAAGCAGAGCGCAGGAATCCGTGGATCCGTGGTGTGTTTATGTTCCTGATGAACAGATGAACACACTCAGTGTCTGCGTTCAGTCAGGAAGGAAAACATCTAAGCCTAGAAATGCAAGAAACGGGAATTGATACCATGAAAATGTGATTATAAAAATGAGGGCGGATTTTTAAAAAAAAGCTAATGGTGTGTTAGAATTTATTGTGAAATTATTTTTCACAAGAACTATTATTTACACATAAAAACAGTTTTTTTTAAAAAATGTGATTATTCTTTTAAGGTTTTTAATTTGGTTGGATGGTTTTTATGCATCTTTTTATCCAATTTTTATGAAATGTATTTACATGTAAAGCATAAACAACAACATTTATGTAAAGCATAAACATCAACAGACATATATATATATATATATATATATACACACACACATACACACTGTATAACTGTTCTATGCTTCAATTGCTTGTTGGATTATACTCTACTGCAAATGGTATGTAGTACAAAAATTAAAAAAATAATTAACTATATAAAAAAATACTAAATTAAATTTAAAATAGTGTTCAGACATTACTAAATAAATAATTGAAATTAAAAGTATGCAGTAATGTGGAAAAAGCTGTAATTCATAATGAAAATACTTTATACAATCAAGGCTGTACCTGTGGAAGGAAAAAACTAAAATTTTTAAATATAATCAATCCTGTTTATAAAAGGATTCATGTTTGTGTGTGGTTTTAAACAAAAAAATAAAAACATTATGGACTACAAATTTGAATGTACTTTTAGAAAAACTAAGTTCAAGTTCTAAGGATTATTAGTTTAAAAAAAAAAAAAAGGAGGTTTCAGGAAAAAAATGTTTCTCCTCCTACAACCTCAGAACGGTTTTAATTGCACAGCTGAAGATCTCTGAAACTGACTGTATTGTTTCTCTGGAAACAGTTAACATACTATTATTTACTAACTCCACTATCATTACTGAAGTATTACACTGCACTTTCCTTACACAGATCGTTCACTACATACAACGTAAATAATCCGTAAATAATTTATATGTTCGTAGGAAACATTTACATTTTAATTTTATTTAATTTTATGCGTTACCTCTCTTCAAAACTAGACCCATAGATATGCAATAGGTGATATAGGCGTAAATATGCAAGAATATTTAAGGCATGGCCTTAGCAAAAGTGCATTAAGTCTGTTAACTAATTATCTAACTTGTTTGTGTTTGAGATGCATCTCTGGTTAGTCATTATAAACTCTCTACTCTACAGATCACTGTAAATCCTGCAAGGGGGCGGAGCTTCATAAACATGGGCGGGAATCATTAAAATAATCTTGAAAAAAATGAATAATCTTATTTATTTATTTATTTTTTGGATTCTTTTCCCCCAGATTTTCTCCCTAATTTAGTCGTGGCCAATTCCTCCCCGTCACTAGGGGGCTCCACATTAAGGCTACTACTACTACCATTCAGCCGGGAGGGCCGAAGACTATCACATGTTTCCTCAGAACCGCGTGACGCCAGCCGACCGCATCTTTTCGAACTGCTTGCTCACGCACCATTAGGGGCGGAGTAACACACTCGGAGGACAGCGCTAACCGCTCCTTCCGCGTGCGCGAGCTCACAGACGCCCCTGATTGGCTGTAGAGTCGTGATTAATGTGGGAGCACCAAGTACCTCTCATCCCTCCCCTCTGAGAGAGCTCGGCCAATCAGCTCTCTCTAGACCTCCGGCTGTGAGAGATTACAGCATCACCCGGGAATCGAACCAGCGATCTCTGGATCTCACTTTACCACTGCGTCACTCGGAGGCCAAATCTTATTTATTTAATACAATTTAAAACCGGTATGTGCCGGAAACACAACACTGGCCAAATATGACTGGACCGATTATTAAAGCGACTGTACATTCTGTAAGGACGTCCTGCCTGTGTGTGTCAATAGAGGATTTCGTGTCAAATAAAACACGTTATTGTTACTTTTACAATAAATTAATTTTGACCTCTACTGGAGTATGGGAATGATATAGCAAAATTGTCAAACTTACAAAATGCTCAAGTTTTTTTTTTTTTTTTGTCATTGAAACAACTGAAGAAAACATATTTTTCCCCAATGTGGCTGATTTTTATTTTTTTGCTTAGTCATGTTAAGCAAAAAAAAAAAAGCAAATGACTCAGCAGATAATAACATTATTTCTAAATGACATTAGAACATGTGTGCAAGAGGTCTCACTTTCCCATAAACTGTGTCCAGCAGAACAAATGTAACTTATATTTTTTTATAAGGGGGTTAAAATTAAATAAAATTAATCTTATTTTAATCATCTTATTGCTTAGATTGTGCTGAAATTAAGGATATATCCTGACATATATAACACACTGTATAGTAATGCAAAAAATGCTGTTTTAAGGGTTCAGCAAAGACATTACTAGAAACTATACAAACCGTTAACCCTTTGTTTTTATACTTCTTAATCATTCACTCTGCTTGATGACCAACATTCCTCAAATATCCCTTTTCTTCCTTGGTTCTAGTGCGTACTCGTTCCTGAAGTTCATGACCGTGTGGATGGTGGTGCTCCTGGCTGACTTTATTCTCGAGTTCAGACTGGAATACTTGTGGCCATGCTGGCTCTTCCTCGGCACCGTTTACACCACGTTCCACTGCCACGGCCTGGTACACGCCTTCACTCTACACCACAGTCACTTTAATGCAGCTTGTCCTGTTATCACACACAGGCAGTTTTCCCCATATGCATTTATTATCAACATTTTTATTTCAGAATAAATAATATGAAGACATTTTTATACTAATGACACATACAGTGGTGGCCAAAAGTATTAAGACAGCATATGTCATGTATTAGGCGGCACGGTGGGTTTCCTCCGGGTACTCCGGTTTCCTCCCACAGTCCAAAGATATGCAGGTTAGGCTAATTGGCGTTCCCAAATTGCTTGTAGTGTGTGAATGGGTGTGTGAGTGTGTGTATGTGTGTGTGCCCTGCCTCGTGCCCTAAGCCTCCTGAGATAGACTCTGGGTCCCCGCGACCCTGAATACAGGATAAAGCAGTATAGAAGATGAGTGAGTGAGTGAGTGATGTCACGTATTATAGTTCTCCGTGTGCACAAAACAGGTGATTAGAGTACATGACTTCATACTAAATATTATTGTTGTATAGCAATTTAATTGTGTAAAATAACATTTTATTCTTAATACCTTGGTTGATTAAAAAATAGTTTTTTTTTAAGTAATGACAATGTCTTTAAAACATTGAATTTCAGGTCCGTTCCAATACTTTTGACCACCACTGTATATCCACACAAGTATTTCTTAAATCATTTGTGGAATTGTGAAATAAGTGCCGATCAGTTTGTTAATGTGCTGTGGAATCCTCCACCCTGATTGGTCAGAATGTTTTGATTAATTTCCTATAACAGCACCTCCGACAGCCGTTCAGCTGCAAAACATGTCGAGAACACTCAGTTCTTTTCAATACGTTGTTTCTATAGCAACAGTTCATTCATAAGGACTTGTACAGCAAACACTCCACATATCAAGACTGACAATAAACCAATAGCAAAGGGAATTGTATGTAATCAATAATATGGTGATAATTCTTTCCATGAGGAGACATTTATTTATTATTCATTATCACGGAATGAGTCTCCAGTCTCAGAGCTTTTTAACTGTAGGTTTTCCAACATCATCAGTTTCTCATCATCTACATAACATGACAATCTGCATTAATCTTAACAGTTAACAAGTTTTTTTTATTTTTTACAGAAATACGTAACTAGTTTTCTTATGAACTCTCACATTTTTGGTTCAATGCCCATTTTTATGTGAGTAGTGAACACTCTTTACTCGATGTTACTTGACTTTTCAGTCTCTGACGGTTCTTTTCTTTTTCAGGCCATCTGTATGGTCTTTGTGTGCGCTGCGTTTACGCTGGATATATTCTGTTTAATTTTTGTACCGCTACACTGGCTGTTTTTCGCAGCCAGCACATACGTGTTACTCAACTACATATGGCACACAGGTAAGCAGGAGAACATTTTTAATAACCCTATTACTCTATTCAGTGTCCATAAAGCAGAGCGAATGTGCTGGCAGATTCTTAAAACACTTTGTCTCTTTGTTTTTTTTTTTTTAGAAAAAGGTATTTGCCTGTCAACTGTGACATTATGGATTCTTCTCGTCTACACGGAGACCTCGCTCAGGCTGAGAGACCTGAAGAACCCGTACACCAACCTCTCTCACCTATTTGCTGCTCACTGGTATGTCGTAAAATACAAGCCGTAAAAAAATGATCTCGAACGGCTACTTTAAATTAAAAAATTTTATTTATAAAAATTGCATGAAGAGCGAAGCTGGGACTGATTCCTTTCTAGCCCAGACTGTACGTACACTCAGGCAGCCAATCAGTGATCATGCATAGCGACACGCGCACTAGTTCTTGCACTTCTCTGGCAAAAACAAAGAATGTCTAAAGTGACGAATAAATGGTTAGAAAAGTAACGAGTCAAGTAAAAGTAAAAAGTATGGTGCGGTAAAACTACTCAAAGAAGTAAATTTTTTTCAATAAGTTACTTAAGTAAATGTAACGGAGTAAATGTAACTAATTTCCACCCACCTCTGCTACATTTGCACTGGTATAGCTGACCAAAGAGCTGCAGTCAAGGACATTAAAAACTATTGTTCGTCCTATCGAGGTTGATTCATGGTGGATTCTACAGCCATCAGTAGACGAGAATCTAGGGAGCAGACTGGGCGTGATCTCTTAGGGGGACGCATTGGCATACCGGCACTTTCACATCAATTGTGGCGAGACTAGCCAATCACGGCCATCTGCGAGCTCAAGCAGTTGGAAGGGGCGGATAGCACTTTCCTCTGATTGTGTTCTGCAGTCCTAGACAATGTGTGAGCAGCAGTGTGAAAAGATGCAGTTTGATGGCGAGGAAGTATGTGATAGTCTTCGCCTTCCTTGGTTGGTAGATGTCGCCTTGATAGGAGCGTGTCCTTACAGAGAGAATTGGCTTCAACTAAATGAGGGAGAAAATCGGGGAATCATGACTTGAAATGCTCGAAAATCGCATGCTGTTTGGTCAATGTCTGCTTTTCATAATTTTTTAAATATTGGCGCACTGTTCACGTTTAACAAGGACCAAATATCGTTTATATCGGGCATGACAGACATTTAATTTTAACTACGAAAACAAGACAGCTTTGACCACTGCTTGTATATGCGTATGTAATGGTTTTCCCCACATCAGTCTTACTATGCTGTTGATGAGACCTTGTGATATAAACACTAATGGAGCTGTTGTCGTGTTGGTGATGGACACAGTAATAATGTCCTTCTTTAACTGCACAGCATTGGCTATCCGCTGGTTTACATGGGATTTGATGCAACCTGTTACTTCTCTGGCATCTTAAAACTTCGCACACAAAAAGCAGTTCAGAGCGAAAACGACTTGCACATGCATTTCCTTCAACATCCCCTACCTCCGTACACACAGCTCTACCCAAAGCCAGGGGTGGAAGGTAAGCAGACCTTTTTTCCTTATTTCATTACATATTTACTAACCATCGAGCCACCAAAGCAACATTGTATTCATGCATTATTATTGTTCTTCATCCAGAATCCAAATGGAGGACCAAACCAGGGCTCATGCAATACCCGTGTCAAAACGACGCCGTCATATCAGAGGACAAGCAAGACTACGGGGACTGTCCCCAACTACACAGGCTGCACGGGAGAACGGAGCGAGATGCAGGGGACGCCCGGATACGAGAACCGAACCCTCAGCCTCCAGGATCTAAGCAGCACGTGGTCGAGGCACGCTCAGGTTCGGCGCCTCTTCCAGACGTCCACGAACAACTACCTCAGGAGGAGCAAAGCGGGAAAGCTCCGAGAGTCTCTAGAGGACCCCAGGTTAAAGTGCAGAAGAGCTCGGTGAACATCGTAACCAGCAAAGCAGAGAAGAAAGAGAAGAAAAACCCAAAAGCCATCAGCTCCAATGGAGACGCGGGAGAACGGAGCACAAACATCCAGGTTCTTCACAATCCTCATGCTGAGCAGATCTCTAAGTAAGACACTAATACGTTTATATATAGTTATATATTTAAGAAACTTTTATTATTGTAAAAAAAATGTTTCCAGAATGTATTGAATGTTTAGTAAAAGACAGCATGGCGTATGTCTGCAGGCTGGAGCAGGAGATGAGGAAGCTGAAGGTGGAGCTGCAGACGAGCAGACAGAACGAGCAGGAGTTACGCAGTCACATCTGTAACCTCACCAACAGCGAGAACAGCCTGCGGCCCGAAGTCTCGCTGCTCAGACACGCCAATGAACTTCTGCAGAACAAGTGAGGGCTTAAACCACTTAAACCAGCCACTCGAGTGTAAAGAACCTCACACGAGCTCCTAGTTTTCCTAAAGGGGTGTAAAGTTATTGCAGCAATGCCGTGTAAACATACTTCTGGAAAACTCATATAATCATAAGTCGAGGAAATTGAAAACCGAAGCAGGTTAATAATGCTTACTATTTGCTGCCGTATCCCTCACTGATGACTCATCACTAAACTGG
Source organism: Clarias platycephalus (assembly GCA_030068275.1). Taxonomy (NCBI): domain Eukaryota; kingdom Metazoa; phylum Chordata; class Actinopteri; order Siluriformes; family Clariidae; genus Clarias; species Clarias platycephalus. The sequence goes on along the minus strand of JAQQZT010000020.1, from coordinate 16,584,110 downwards.
TGTATTGCATTTTGTGATGCTTTTCCAAGCTTGTACCTCAGCTTCTTTCAGTTGGTGTCTCCTCTCCTGGAGTTAGGTTAAAGGGTTAGTTTACATTTTTTTATGTCTTAAATCAGAATTGACGTGCATGTAAGTACATTATTATAGGTCTTGGTTGTTATATGTTTAACTGCTCAGCCAAAACATAGTATTGGGTCTGATTTTTTTTATTTATTTATTTATTTATTTATTTATTTAGATAGATAGATAGATAGATAGATAGATAGATAGATAGATAGATAGAGAGAGAGAGAGAGAGTATACATATAATACAGACAATGTGAAGTTCATTCTGAAGTTTATGCAACATGGAAGTGACCAATCTCACTTCCCTAAAAATGTAAACTTCCTAACTTCAGACGTTTTGGAGACATGGTTTTATATGTGTCCCAAAAAATGGACATTTTTCAGCATTATACTGTCTCGCTTCAAACAATAATCATTTGAAATGCTAATTATTTATATTTCTTCATGAGTATTGATACTAAAATAGGTGTGAGCTTTAAGAAGCATATGACCTGTAAAAATTGTTGTTTAAATTGTTTTTTTTTGGTAAAAGCTTTAAAAGCAAAAAAATCTGTAGTGTCCGTAACCATGTCAAATTCATGTCGCAATATCTTAACAATTTAGTGTTTTAGAATAATACACTTTTTCAGGTTTATGTCTTTTCATGTGAAATCTAAATCGGCCAAGTTTCATCTGAATGACAG
>JAQQZT010000020.1:16554982-16583261 GCA_030068275.1 Clarias platycephalus | reverse complement strand
AAGATGGAAGACGAGGTGCGGGAGAAATTGAGGTCGGGAATTTACATCATTTAATGGTCGCGGGTGCGGGGCGGGGCAGGTTGTAAAAATTGATACAGTGGTGCGGGGCGGGCTGGGGCGGGCCAAATAATCTCATAAAAGCGGGACCCGCGGGTTGGAAAACTACCCGACCCGCGCATCACTAATGTGTATGCATATTTACAAAAAAAATAAGCATGGATCGGGGGAGATAAGAAGCATTAAGTATTATGAAAAATGGTGTTTTGCTATATGAAGATTCACTTTTTAGCATCAATACCATGTTTTGGACGAATGTAAGCAAATTCCACAACCCTCGTTCCGTGCAAAAATGCATTCCAAAGTTCAGCTGAGTCCCATATAAAGCTTCTGCAGTCCCATCTGCAGTAAATCAAGTTACCATCTTTCAAAGCTATGGTGTAATTATTACAAATGTAACTTTTCTTTCCACAGAAAGTCTAACCAGGACTAGTCGTATGGCTAATCAAGGAAAGAAAAGAGTTCAATTTGTACTCTATACATCTTAACTTTGAAAGATACCAACTTGATGTAGCTCAGAAGGCAGAGAAGGAAAGTTCATAACGAATAAGATCTATGGTACTTACAGTAACCACACACACCTCAATTTTGATTTAAGACAGACTTGGAAAACCCCGAACTATCCCTTTAAGGCCTGCTGATCGACTTGGCCGGTCTAAAACCGCCCACTTCCCTCACTGATGAAGTCATTTGTTGTGTTGGCAGTGTGTTGTTGTGTCGTTGTCTTGGTGCATTTCGCTGTAATTTGACAGACAGAAAGGTGAGAGATGGGATGGTGTGGAGATGTTAGTGATGTCACTTGCTATTGTTTTGGTGGTTTTCTTCACAGTTCTCACAATGATGTTCTCATTAGCTGCTACCACTTGTTTGATGTTTAGTTGTATTTTTTATTTTTTTTTTCTTTCTCTTTTTCAGGGCATTCCAAATTGTAGTACTGGCTATGATGCATTTTAACTCTTTTCTCAGCATCTGAATGGCTTCGTTTTTTCCCCGTAGAGAGCATCCTGGTCTTTACGTTGGTTTATCCTTTTTAACAACAAATGCAGTTTTCATAAGTGCAACCCAGGGCTCGGACCCAGAGAAGATATTTAGAGATATTGATCTATAACAGAATTGATCTATACAGTATATAACAGAGCACAACTTGACAAGAAGACACACCTGTTCCAGGATTTTTGATCACTTAAAAGGAGTGGGATTAAACAAAAACACTGCCAAGTTAAAACATCTAGAGTTAAATGCAGAAAGCCTTACATTCATCTTTTGATCTCAAAACCAAATGTCTTCAGTGTTTAGCTAAAGCAAAAAATCTTGATGGGACTGTTCATATACTCTGATAAGCCATAACATTATGCCTAATTTCGCCAGCAAAACAGCAGGGCGCTGTGTGTTCTGATACCTTTCTATCGGAACCAGCATTACCACCTTTTCAGCCATTTGAGCTACTGTGCAGTCGCACGACCAGAATACATGATCCAGCATCAACAAGCCTTGGCCACTTGTGACTCCGTTTACCTTCTTTGGACCACTTTTGGTAGGATGTGACCACTGCAGACCAGGAACATCCCACTAAAGATGTAGTATTGGAGTTTGGATCTCTGACTCATCACATATTACAATCTAGCCCTCGTCAAGGTAGCTAAAGTTACAATATCTCGTTACAATGGCACCTGGAAGTGGGTGGGATGTATTAGGCATCAATGTGTTGGAAGCAGAAAAAAAATGGGCAAGCGTAAGAGTGACTTTGACAAGAGCCAAATTGTGAGGTCTAGACGACAGGGTCAGAGCAACTTCAAAACTGCAGCTCTTGTGGGATGCAAGTGGTCCATGGATGAAAGCTGGTGAACTGGCGAACAGGTTGATGCGAAGGCTGAAGGCCGTGTTGTCCAGTCCAATAGAAGAGCTACTTTAGTTCAGTAGTAACTCTGGAGTGTGAAAAGATAACGGATGATGTATCCTGCTGTACATGTAATGGTTATTTTGCTGATTTGTCATAATTTTATCAATTTTTTTTCATTTTCTTTCTGTGTCGCTCTTCAGGCTTCAGTATCTGAGTAAATCCAGGCAGAAGGACAAGCAGAGTTGTGCCGTGTTGGAGAAGAAATCCAGAGTGGAGACCGAGAGCAGATTAACTGTAGAAAAACAACTGGCGGACATTCGGTCGCAGAAATTCAACGAGGCGGCTTTTTTACTACGTAACGCATCGAACAGGTTAGAAATAAACGTGTAAGGTCAGCTTCTGCATCTGTACTGAGGAGTGGCTTCAGATTTCTCAGACCAAAGCTCTATGTAGCCATGTTGGCAAAGGGATGATGCCAGAAATGACAAAAATAAAAATAAAAAATCTTTGAATAACTTGACTTCCATTAAAGGTTGGATTTTCAGTATCCAATTCACAACCAAGACCTTTTTTGCATCACCTTTTCTTCACTCTCTTTAATTAAGGGTGCCAATAATATTGGAGCTGACTGAACATATTCATGCACAATTTGATTTATTATACTGCAATGCTGCTGCTTGCTCAAATGCACATCCATGATTGTTTTTTTTCCTTTCCCCTCTTCTTTGCAAATGACAAAAACAAGCATGATAACGCGGATGTTTGCAGCCATGTTTCGGTAGCGGCTCGCAGAGCCGTGGTCGCTGTGTGTCGGCTCACGCTTGCTGTGTTTTCTCCCTGTCCACTAGGCAGGAACACAGCGAGACGCAGCTGTTAAGGAAAAGAGTTAGAGATCTAGACACAGAGTACAAACAGCTACAGCTGGACTATCAGGGGAAAGACAATCGAGTGCTAGCGCTAGAAAAAGAAGTGGAGGTAACGTTGGTGTTTCACTAATAACGTTCCAACCGTCTTGTGCCGTTTGCTTTTGTGGTTTCGTGTCCACGCCTTTGTGTTCGACATCTATGAATACCGGTGGTTGTTCTGTGCTTGGTTTGCGTCATGTTTGTATTTGTCTGTGATTTTTTTTTTTTTTTTTGGCGGCATATGGTTTAGCTGAGTGCAAAAGTGTGTATCCCTTATGATCATTAAAGCATATTTGCACCACATTCCAGTTTGATCCTGAGCTCAGGTTATTTTTTTTGCGAAGTTTCTTATGTTCTCCCTGTATCCATGTTCTCACGTTTCCTTTCGCCTTTCAAAAACCCACCATTAGGTGAATCTATGGCTAAATTCTCCTCTGAATTGCCCCTAGGTATGTGTGTGTGTGTGTGTGTGTGTGGGTGTATGTATATGTATGGATGGTGCCCTGCACTGGGTTGAGACTTACCATTCTAGCATTCTGCCAAATTGTGCTTCCTTATCAAAACATGCTACCATAGTATGAATCGGTAGAAAAGCCTATCTATTCATGCTACCTTATTGAAAAATAATTACATTTTAAACTGTTAAATGTATTGTAACTGTAACTAGGGCCTGTTTTAAAACTTTATTATAAGAAAATTCATGAACAATTTAGGGTAGCATATTCTAATAGGTAAATAACCCTATCAAATAATGCTCCTATTACATAATCCAGTGTGTGTGTATTGTACGTATGTATGTATGCACTGGGTTGACTGTTCCAATCCTGGTGTTCTGCCAAATTGTGCTGCCTTATCAAAACATGCTACCATAGCATGAATGGGTAGAAAAGCCTATCTATTCATGCTACCTTATTGAAAAAGAATTACATTTTAAACTGTTATAAGTATTGTAACTGTTAATGGAGCATGTTTTAAATTGTTTGGAGAATTTAGGGGTAGCATATTCTGATAGGCAAATATGTCTATGAATTAATTATAGGTAGCATGGATTGGCAGGACTTTGGCTCACATCCAGCATATCATGGGATACAATCCAATACCCACATGAGAACACTCTGGATTTATAAATAAACGCACACAACCTGATATTATTTTCAACCCGTCATGTCTGCAAAACCGAACACACTGTCTTACTGGTACAGATTGAAGGGTGTACAAATTATTGCACTCAGTACTGCACAGCTTAAAGCATGCCTTTCAAGCCCAAAGTTATTTTTGTTCTGTGATCATGCTGATCATTTTTAACTCTGATATGGTCAGAGAAATATGTCAGAAAGCATGAAATTAAAGTTCAGTGGATGAGACGTCCGTGTCATTACTGTCGTCCAATAGGGAAATTCCGTTATCAAGCTGCAAAGATTATGCTTTTGAAGCATAATCGCCTCCTATTGGTTAGAGAGTCCACTGAACTAACTGATAATCACACTGTTTTCTGATTGGCTGATTTTCTTTGGAATTTTGCTTCCATTTTATATCCATGTTAAGTGCAAAAGTTAGAATCCCCCCAGCTTGATTTTTTTTTTTTTTTACATGTAGTATAAATAGTATTCTAATAATATCCACTGTATTACTAAGCTAAAAAGTTGGCAGCCACATACTGTAGGCATGTTCTAGTCAGTTTGTTAAATTGTGCTTAATGAAGTTGCGTCAGGCCAAAACAGTAAACGTGAAATACATGCGAAATAAATTGTCAGTAGTAGGATTTACAATCTAATTACAGTACATTAAGAGTGTAAAAAGATCTTAATCAGAGGTTTTAAAGTGCCAGTGTTTATAAGACCATTAAAAAAAATAAATAAAAAGGCATACATGATCAAACAGGAGAAGAATCTATTTTCTAACTGCTGGTGGAATTCTGAAATTAAACATGCACTTTTTAGTTACTTGTGATAATTTAGCTTTTTGTGACAGTAAAACCAAACTCGCAATAACGACCACTAGTGCGTGCAAACCTTTGCATTTAGCTGTAGGTTGTGTTGTGATTCGATATTCTCTCCTACGCTAAATGTCAATCAGTGAATGTTAGACAGGGGAAATCCTGACTGTTCATCCTGTATCGCTCTCTACACAAGCAGCTATAAATTAGTTCCCTCCTATTCAATCCTATTTTTTAATCACTCCTTTCAATCCTCTTCCTCCTTTCTTTTCCTCCACTTCAATCCTCCTTTTTCTCTTTCCGCTTCAATTCTCCCCTTTAATCCTCCTCCCATTTTTTCCCTCCCTTTAATCCTCCTCCTTCTCTTACTCAAATTCAATCTTCCTCCTTTTACTTCCTCTATTTCAATCCTTATTTTAATCCTTCTCCTTTCTCTTCCTCTTCTTCAATCCTCATTTCTCTCATTCCTTGCATTTATCCTCCTCCATTTGTATTCCTTCTCTTCAATCCCTCTCCTTCAATCTCCCCTCATTTACCTCCCCCTCCTCGTTTCCTTTCAGGTTTCTTTCCCTTCAGTTCTCTTTAACTAAAGATGAATTAAATTTGCCATAACATTTCAGCTCAGGAACAAAGTACAGGAATGCAATTCAGGATGAGTTTTCAGGCAGCTGTAAAGTAAAGTTTAAAAAAAAAAAAAAAAAAAAAAAACACCTTGACCCTCCTCGGACTGACGTGTGCATTTCATTCCTGCTTGTTTTCAGTCTCGGCAGAAGCTCAGGTGTACAGAGCACAAGGCCGACGCGCTGCTCTCCGCGCTCTCCTCTCTGCAGGATAAAGCTCAGCATTTAGAGTACAACCTGAGCGCAGAGACACGACTCAAACTGGACCTGTTCTCAGCGCTGGGGGACGCTCGCAGACAGCTGGAGATATCGCAGAGTTAGTGAACATCTCACATTACAACTCAATGGAACCGGCTTAATGGTTTTAAATCACATTCCTGTAGATTGTCTGTTGAGGATTCCCAACTAGAAAAAAAAAAAGTGCTGCAACAGGAGACTCCTTCCATCAAGGTTCAACAAATATGTCAACACTGGCAAAATAATCTTGAGCAGCATTGTGTGCATTATTTTAAGGAAACGCTTTAGCTAATGGAACGGTAGCTTAGTTGTTAGCACCGTCACTGGTCATGTTCTTGTTCCCTGCGCTTGGTGGGATCCCTATGGTTTTCCCCACACTCCCAATACATGCACTACAGGCTGATTGGCATTTCCAACTTGACGGTAGCGTGTGTGTCCGTTGGCTGCAAGATGTTGGGGTCGTCAACAAAGAAGCTTACTTTTACAGCAGGCACAGTTGGCTAGATGTCATAGGTCATTGCAGCCAATCACTGGATAGCTAGCTTTACCTGAATTTTAAGCCAGACCCAACACATGATCTGCCTATTGATAACTTGAAAATTGATCCATGATCTCAGCCAATAATTTTACTCTGTATTTGTTCCCATGCAGCTAAACTCCTCAAACAGGACCAGGAGATCAAGGAGATGAAACAGAAGATCGCAGAGGTCATGGCAGTTTCTCCAGGCGTGTCCTACGTGGCTCCGCGCTCCACCGTTCCGCAGTACCTCAAGTTCCTCAACTCGGAGCGCTACGTCCTGAACCCACGAGGTCTCATGTACCAGTGTCTAAAGAAATGATCACAGTGAAGGACTCAAAATGTTCATGCTTCAGATGAGTTTGTCTGAATAAAGCGGTACAACGCTGTTGAAGTTTCCCCGGGTCGCATCGAGACCCGGCGGGTTTTACGACTCTGAACCAGAGGTTCTCGAGGACACAGAGCTGATTGTACATCTGTACATTCGTGGTGCTACAGAAGTATACGAAGCAACACCGGTTAACTATTTTCAATCCTGACGTCGATCGCGTCGTTAAATTACTTCTTTAAAAAAAAAAAAAAAAAAACAACAACGACGGCATTCGGACCATTTTTTTTTCCGAGTCTCAGCTGGAGTTGGTGACTATTTTCATAAAAAAAAGAGAAAAAAAAAGCAAACCAGGCTCAATGGCTCATGTTGTGCCTCAATACATTATTTATACAATAAACAAGCCAATACCTAATGTCAGTAATGTGAATATAAAGTGCTTTGTACTGTTTTGTATTCCTTTTTACAGTATACACATTGTAAAGGAATTTGACTTCTCACTTTGTATACGTTTTCACGTTCTTCGGACCTGTCGCCTTTTTAAACGTGTCGATGAGGTGTTTTTTATGAGATATTTATTTTTCTGCCTTGATGTACTTTTCCTCTCTTCCTGAAAGAGATACAGAATTGATGGTCTTGGTTTTGCATGCTGATTTCTGAGTAACGAAGTAAAGCGCAGTTTTGATGTTTAATTGTGCATTTGTGCAAGGGCTAACATTTTCTTCCAAGATCTTTTGGAACAACAATAAAAAGAAAACCTTTTTCTTTCTTTTTTTTTTTTTTTTTTAAACAGACCTTACATTTCTTCCTCTTCTTCTTTCACCTGATCTCATCACACAAGGTAACTACTGAAATTAATTCATGCAACAATCTTAGGTTTTCTCCCTCTCTTTCTCTGAAGTGCGACTTGAATCTTTTGCCAGGCCATCAATCCTCAGCCAAGTGGGCCGTCTCTTGTTTTTACTTTCTCTTTAAATCCGAGTTCGTAGAATTCCTGAGTTTTGTTTCATACTGGTTTAAACTTTAGTGCTGGTTTAAACCAGTATGAAACGTATTACATATTACCACATATTACCATACTGGTTTAAACAGCATTTGTTTGTAGTTGAACGTTTTTACCTGAATTTTCCTTCGGGTCCATTGATCCTGCTCCCTCCAGTATATGCCAAATGTACACTGTGTGTGTGTGTGTGTGTGTGTGTGTGTGTACACATGTTTGCACCCTTATAACAGAACGTTTAAGAATTGCTTTGAAATGACTCACAAAACTCAAAGAGCGTTGAAGAAGTGCCGTCTTTATAATCAAGAAATAATGCAACTTTTTGTCGTTTTGGAAAAAATACATAAACAGGACTGAGCTGTAAAAGCTATCAGCTACTCGCTGGTTTAATTTTTTTCCTTTGGAAATAAAACTATGACAGACGATTGATCTGAAAAAGCGAGAAGGTCAAAACTGGATTTTTTTTTTTTTTTTAGATTCCTGGACAGTGTGAACAGCTTCTGAACAGAGGTGAGGTGCTTCTGAACAAAGGAGGCAAAGGACTTTTGTTTTTGTTTCTGATTTGCAAACAAAAACCTAGATCAAAACTCCACCTGTGATTTAAACGTTCTTTCTAAAACTCAATAATTAATGACATGATATCTTACCCGACCGACTGATTGACTGACCAACCGATCGAGGAATGCTAGTCTAAAGTTGACGACGACGCTAAAAAGGCAGGAAAGGACACGGGGAGATCCTCGTTCAACAGCAGATCTTTGGATTTCAAGCCTGTTGATTAGTCACTTGTTCAGAAGCCCATCACAATCACATCTGATTGACTGTTTTCATATACAGTATATGTGGGGGGTGGGGTAATGCTTTACAAGTGTCCAAACCAGCACGATATGGACCTTTCTTTTACCTACTTTACACCTCCTTTACCTGCTTTTCCCCCAAACACCAGCGATCATAAAGAAACATTCCTTTTGCAGCTTACTAACAAACACTCCCTTCAAAACCTCCATCTGGTTTCACAGAAAAAAGAAAAGAAAAAACAAAACGATACTACCTCTTCAGTGGTAAGAAAAGCATGTTCATGTTCAACATCCAAATGTTAGCAAAAGGTAGCTCGCGCGATTGATTGATTTATTCGTTTCAAAAGCAGCGGATCAGTGACGAGACACCGGCTGCCTTTTCAAACCAGAACCAACTCTTCGTCTGTAGAAGGCACATTTCAACAAATCGGAATTTGTAGATTAGTGAAAGTAGCGGGAGGAAAAAAATAATAAAAAACGTTCAAAAACCGAGTGCCCTTTTCTCACACGCGCAAAAAAAAAACTAAACAACAACACACACCTCATTGGTAAAAATATACAGCAAATGAAAGAAATTCATACATTCACAAAGAGTAGCTAATACGCTGAGAGTGAAACACGTCTTGATTCCTTGCGTATAGAATGTAAATGATAAATAATCTACACCCCCCCACCCCACCCCCGCCCTTTCCCCCAAAACACTGACAGCCCCTCCGTTTCACAGTATTGGCTTAAGTGAACTTTGCATTTAACCACAGTTAGTTATAGATAATTACAGTAAAGATGCTCTAAATAAGTCCCCCCCCCCCCCGTTTAAAGCGTCCGCATGTTAACGCGCACATTTAAAGCGCTCGTAACAGAATAAACGCCTGATCGTACCTTTGGGTTACGTTTGCCGCAGAGTTACGAAGAAAAGAAAGAACAAGGGGAAAAAAAGGAATTTAAAAACCTACTATCAATACGAGACGCCAAATGATGGCTTAATGGCGTTTTTTGATTAGTTTCATGACCTTTTTAAGTAGCTGTTAAGGAAAGAGAGACCTCCATCAGGTCACATGAGACCTTGAAGCAGTAAACGACTTTTCCTGGTTCCTTCTCATTTAAAGAGTAGGATGTGAAACCAAATCAAATACGCACAAAAAAAAACACACCATCATAAAGGGCTCGTGCTGAAAATAAAACACCAAAAAAAAAAAACCCTGAACCATGACCCATCCCATATAGATACTGTAAGTAATAATAATAAACAAAATAATAATAATAAAAAGAACACAGCTTGTAATACTGACTTGAGCAAAAACTGCTGTTGCTCAGAAGCAGGTGGCTACACAGAGAGAAGTAAATGCACACAAACGTCAGGCAACAGTCTCAGCCACCTACAGCGGCGTGAAGAGCAACAGAGATGCAGGAACTGTCATGTGAGCGCCCGGTCGAGGTCTTCTTATCCGTAAAAAAAAAAAGAAAAGAAAAACACCCCTAAACAAACTTTCGTCCCGTCCTTCGAGTGATCAAGCGCTAGAGTCCTGTCCTGTGTGTGAGGATGAGGAGTGATGGAGAGCAGAGGCACCCGTCTCCACCCCTCTGCTACGAGGAAACGGTAACAGGATTCAGAGAGCCGTTACGGCTGTAGAACTTCGAGAAGGCCTCCTCCAGCACGGTGGCGAGGCGCGTCTGATCTCCCTGCGCAGACACAGAGAGAGAGAGAGAGAGAGAGAGAGAGAGAGAGAGACAACGGAGATGAGGAGTGAGACGGAGTGATGATGACCAGGAATAAAAGTGCAGAGATCAGGAGAGGAAACAGAAAATAACCAGGTGGATATTAGTGTGTTTTTATTTCATTTATCGTTGCCTTTTGTGACCTTCGAAATCCTGAGTGACCGCAAATACAAACGGTGTACATGGAGTAGAGCTGTGCACGTGCGATTCAAGATTTTAAGCATTGAAATTTTTACTCTGATAGCACTAACGATTGTCTACCGATACGTAGAAGGCGTGATGTTCCCGCCAAACGTAATAATTCAGCAATTTTAGTGAACATAAAAGGCTTAAAAAGTAGAAGAAGAACCAAAAAACTAATCTTTTCACCTCAAGAGTTTAGCACATGATTGCTCCCTAAAGAATCGCCAGTGATTAATTTATAACTATATTCGATTAACATGATGATAATATGGAGGTTGGCTGTAATTATTTGCGTATTTGAGGACACATTGAGGACTCGACGGCCATTTTTTATAAACGTGGCATTGCGACTGTCTGGAAAGGGATGGGTTTTTGTCTGCTGTGTACTGTAGCTCCTGCATACCCCACCACCTGCTACATCACACACACTAGTCGAGGAGTAATACAGCTGTACGTTAGCGGGAAAGACTGCTGATCTGTGCTTAAATCACATCAAGCGAAAAAAAGCCCCCAATTTTTCTTTTACTGCCCTAAAGACACCAGTCTTTCCTTCTTGCTTTCTACTGGATCATGAGGTCTCTACTTCATCAAGAGCTTTATTGATCAGTTTAATATGCTACACAGATTATTTAAATGGCTTTACAGGATGCAACAATCACAACAATCAAAAAATGTCGAGCCGCTGATGTGATATGAGACGAAGGCGCCAGAACGAGAGAGGGAACAGCGTGAGTGGGAGAGCCGGGCAGATGGTGTGGCACTGGCTTTCGCGGCAGAGCCAAGTCGGAGACTTAACTTAAGTCGGAGAGCTCATACGCTCAGCCAATTACATTAACAGTAAATCTCCAATGTACTGCATCAGGACGTCTAGCCTGTCACACATTCCTCTAACGCTGCTACCGTTTATAGCATTAATATTTATGTCGAACCATAATGTTATAATCTCAAACATTATATTCTTATCATCATGCTGCTTTTAACTCTTTAATTCCTCTCCACATGAAAGATCTAAGTTCTACTGGTTTGGGAAATCCTTCAATAAGATTGAATCTGTATATTTATAAAATTATCATTTATTCGTCTAGCAGCCTGGAGAAATGGCTAAAACACTGCATTACAAATCCACACTCGATGATGTAATACTGATTTATTTATTTATTTTTAAACAGACTCGGTAAACAATCAGACGATAGAGTTATGAGGTTGTAATCAGATCCGAATGTGACACAATGATGATATTAGACACAAAGGAAATAAATGAAATGGGATCTCGGTGGTTGCGGCATCGCATTTATCGGAGGACTGGAAAAACCCGAGAGTGCTGAAGAGCCTACCTCACTGATGAAGCCGAGCTGGACCAGCTCCACCGCCAGCTCCTGGACATTCTCGTCTGCACACACACACACACGCACAAATAAAGCCCCATGAGCATTAATGAAAGAGCATTAATCATAGCTCTGTTTAAAAAGCATAGATAAACATGAATCAAGTATTTTTCAGCTGAATTAAAATTATTCTCTAATAAATTGCTTCAACACTGACGGTAAGAAATGAGTTTTAAAAAAATTATGCTAATATTTTCTTTTTTCGAAAATTGCACATTAACCAAAAAAAAGGTGAAAGAAGGCGGGGTTTAGTATACTTTATATTATTAATAGTGCAAGCATTATCATTCTAACCTGATGACTTTTCTGCTCAATTTTTTTAAATCTGCAATCAAGGAAAAATATTTCACTTATATTTTTATTTGTAAAGGAAATATTTTTGTGGTAACAAAATGCTCGAAGAAAAGAGTAATAAATTAATTAAATATCAAGGTTTTGGTTATTATTTATTAACAAGTTATAGCACCGCAATGATTAAAGGACATCGTCGATGGATAATCAGATTAGGTGACAACAAATTAAATCGTCCATAAATGCTACATAAGAGCTATTGAGTAAACGTGTAATTAGCAATTCGATTTATCATTTCAATAATCAATAGATTAACCGGATATGAAAAAAAGGCATTAGTTGCAGCCCTAGCAACTTAGAAATAGAATTAATCAATTCACCAGAAATAAATCGCTAAAATAATTATTTATATGATAAATTAATTAGTAAATAAAAAATACAGAATAGTCAATTAAAAAATAAATAAATAAACAAACAAGAACAAAAACAATTGTCTAATTGAAACCATTATGCATCAGAACGAGAGCATTAATTTAAATCTGGGATTTGAAACTCGTAGTACTTACTTGGTGCCAAATCACAACTCAAATGTCTGTTCAGCTTATCTTCCAGCTTTAGCAGTAAAGTCAACTGTTTAAAACAAAAAAAAGAGACACTTTAGGGACATTGTCTAAAGCATGAAATGAACTGTGTGTGTGTGTGTGTATATATATATATTTTTTATTTTAATTTTAATATATTTCATTTTTTTTGTGTGTGTGTTGAGGGAAAATCTTACATGATGTTTTGCTCCTTCCTCCACAGGCTCAATGTTGCATTGCATCTGAAGCACCTTGAAGAAAATACAAAAACTTGATCAGGACAAAAGACAAGCAGTGGTTTGAAGTAGACTACATCAAATTTGCTATTCATTAAGATGTTGCTTAATGGAGCTTGGTGTTTAAGGGATTGACAGTCCATTACGGTCATGGCTTCAGTACAAATTAGCAGACTACACAGTTTTCCTCTCATGAAGTATCTTGACCTCAGAACATGTAATAAATTGTTAAGAACTGTTAAGGCTCTAGTTAAATATAAATTCATATATACACACCACATCGCAGCCGTCTCTTGCTAATTTAACCTCGTTATGGTAAGTCAACAAGGTGAAAATATCACCACCGCTGCTTCTCATAAGTGGCACAACTTTCTAATCTTAAACACGATCTAGAGTATAACGATATCCGATATCATCTAGACCTTTTTTGCCCTGCACCATGGCCGTGTCTATCTCACCTTCCTGGTCTCGAGTTCTGCAGGCTCTGGCGTGGGTGTTTTCACAGAGGGTGGGACGATAGGGGACTTCACTGTCTCTTGCTGGGGCTGTTGAGGGCAAGGTATGCCGAATGCCGTCAAAGGATAGATCCCGTTTCTAGACATGGGGGGAAAAAAAGAAAAGAAAAAAGAAAAAAAATAAAGCACAAGACCATAGCTTACAGCAGGTTCAGGTTTATATCACAGCAACTGTCAATTGGTCAGAAGGTGTAATTTCAGGAGCACAGCTGCACATGACGGGTTTGTATAAATGCGCTCATCATTCTAACACACAGCTGTTTCTATAGTAACAACTACAGGACCTTCTTAACATTTACGAAAGGAGTCTCCGATGTCAGTGCATTGGAACAATGGTAAAGTTCAAGTGACTTGAAGTGTCTTAAACCTCTACAGAACAGAGGAATTACATTTTGTAATTTCTCTACAACATGACACGCTGTGCCTTTAATCTTGTTCTTACTTTCCAAAGAGAAAGAGACATCCAGACACATTTATTACTGATTTAATTACATTCATGTACAGGGTGACACAGAATAACGGGAATTTTTTAAATGCGTATTGGTAGCCATTAGCAGGTGGTAGCAGTGCGGGTTAGTGACATTTAGCAAGTAAACACTCTGCCATTTTAGTAATCATGAATCAGTGGAACGGGCAACAGCGTGCGTTAGCCATAAAAATGTTTCTAGTTTTATTGTTAAAAAGTTCCCGTTTTTTTTTTGTGTCACCCTGTATAAATGACAAGAGGAAGCTAAATTGGATTAATTATTAAGTGTGATTATTATTATTTATCTGGTGTGAAAAAGTGAGGAGCCTGATTTGTTTTTTGTTGCAAATTTGTCAAATTTAAAATGATTGAGATCATGAAACAATTTTTAATATTACATAACGATAACCCGAGTAAATACAAAATGCAGTCTTTAAATGATAATTTCATATATTAAGATAAAAAAAAAAAAAAAAGAATTAAAACAATTCTGCAAAGAAGAGTGGTCCAAAATTCCTCCTCAGTGATGTGAAAGACTCTATCAGTTATCGCAAACGCTTGACTGCAGCTGTTGCCACCGAGGGTGGCAAAACCAGTTATTAGGTTTAGGGGCAGTTGTTTAGAGCACATAGAGCCAGGTGGTTTGGACAGACTGTTTCCCCCTTAATAAATGGAATCAATAACTGCATTGTTGTATTTACTCAGGTTATCTTTGTGTTATAGTAAAATTTATTTGATGAGCTGAATAATTTAAGTTGATAAATATGCAACAAAATTTTTTTTTAGGAAAGGGCAAACTCAGCTATCTATAAAGCACTGTCTGTCTGTCTGTTAATCTAACAGTCTTAATGAAGTAAAGATTCATGGCAAGCTCCAATGGCATAAGTGAAATAAGACACTTCAGGATATGCTGTTTTTGAAAAATAATCAACTTCAGGGTGTTTAGATGAACTCAGCATCATCACACCACCCCCTGTAACAACATAAATAGTTTATTTCTTACCAAACTATTTTAACACAGTTCTTACCTCACATCTTCCAGGAACTTGTCAAGTTCCAGTGCAAGAAACTGGGTCAACCTGGAGGAGCAGAGATGTGCATACATTTTTACTCAAAACAAACAAACAAAAAAAATTATGTATTTTGTCTTTCTTTACAGAATCATATCATCAACTCATGCTGCCTAACCTCCTGATTAAAGGAGCGTGAGAGAGAGAGAGAGAGCGAGAAACTTACTTCAGCTGCACTTCCTTCATCTCCATGATCACCCGATTGGGGTCCATGTTCTTAGTCATTTCCTCTAGAGCATTTTCAGGGATCATATCTACAACAAACAGCAGATTCACCGATTAGCTTTTTTTTTTAATATTAGTATTTTTTGGTCACATGCCACACAGTGCATTCAGAGCTATGATAAGAGAACACACATGTGAGAGAGCGAGAACCACCCAATACGATATTTTCACAATTCCGAGAAGCTGATTTGATTGGTATTGCGGTTACTATTTTATAAATGTCCCAAGTTGGTATAAATTCTAAACATATAATTCGCTCCTAACACACTGGCTACCACTTGAAATCTCAAATGATTTCGTAAATAATGATAATAACTAGTATATTTTCTGAAGAGAATGTAAGTGGTGCTTGCTGTGCTCTAGGCATTTAATGTACATTTCACCTTATACATTGTGTGACTGTGTCCATACCTAACTGTTATCTCTCCTACTCTTCTGCTCTCTCCCTCTCTCTCTTTCCCTCTCCCTCTCTCTCTGTCGAGCTATACATGTCGCTCCTGAGCTGCCAGAGATCCAGACCCCCCTCTGCCCTCTGGACCTGTCTGACTCGTCTTGGTGTCACGCTTCTGGTTGGAGATCTCGTCACATGAATGCCCCGCGTGATCTGCAATCGACGTTTGTTACCTCCAGTAACAAACTGGACTCTATATTAACTTCAACACATCTCCTGTTATACTGAACTGCCTGCCACCTAACACACAGTATGACTGCAGATCAATCCTTGCTTTCCATTTTCACCCAAATGAGGATGGGTTCCTTGTTGAGTCTGGTTCCTCTCAAGGTTTCTTCCTATTACCATCTCAGGGAGTTTTTCCTTGCCACCGTCGTCCTCGGCTTGCTCACCAGGGACAATCTGATCATTTTGATTTATACACGTTCACATTCCATACAAACTTAAATAAATTCTTTTGATCGTGTAAAGCTGCTTTGCGGCAATGTCAATTGTTACAAAGCACTATACAAATCAAATTTAATTGAATAGAATAGAATAGGCCTCTGGGCCTTTTATAATGACAATCTATGGCATCAGTTGCTAAAGTGCTCTAAAGTGGTTGCTAAGGCGTGGCTTGAAAGCTTCACAATGATCCTGAGGGACTAATTGGTTGCCTGGGGAAAAAGGAGCCCACATCCATGTCTCCATGAGAACAGTTTGGTTCAGTTTTAAAGTAACTATGGAAGTTACCAAATCATGGAATGCAACTGTGAGCATCTCCTGTTTCAATGGGGAGTACCTTTTTTGATTACAAGTTAATGGGGCAAATTTGGGTACCTTTTGCGCCCCAGGGGTACAACTTATAACCTCTTGCAGGGAATGTTCTGATACAGCTTACATGGCTCTTCAAATGTGGTAAATTTTATATTTCTATAAAATTCTTGCTCTGCACTAGAATCCATCAAAGTTGGTCTCAATGTTAAGTCTATGGAATTAAAAAAAAAAAAAAAAAACTCTACCCTCCCTCGTCCCTTAGAAAAGTCATGTCAAGCACCTATTCCTGAATAAGCCTCACGATTTGACCTCTTATGGGTCTACGACAAACAGTATGAGACTATTTACATGCAACATTGTACAGAATAATACTAATAATAATAAATAAATAAATAAATAAATAAATAAATAAATAAATTAAAAGAAAGAAAAAAATTAAAAACAAGCCTCCGTAACTGACCCTCATATCTACAAACAATACAAATTAAGCACAAGACTTTAACTCCAGAACGAGTCATGAATATAACACTGTAAATAAGCTCTATTATCGTAAATGCAAAAAAAAATTAAATTAAAAGCTTCTGGTGTACAAGAGATACGGATCATATTTTTTTAATAGTATGATATACTGAAGTTCACTATTCCCATACCCCCCCCCCCATCCTTAATAAAAAGCCACACCGCGTATTTGTCCAGAACATTGGACTCACGCTGGTGACTGACGATGCAATGCGCGGCCAGGAGCTTCAGCTGCGGCACCTCAAACAGCGCCTGGTGGAAAAGCAGCTCTCTAGCTGTGGGCCTCTTACTGGGGTCCACCTCCAGACACTTCTGAATAAACTCCTGCAGATTCACACACGTTCAACAGCTTAGACACCATTCGGATGTCCAAAGCACAATTTTAGACATCTGCATGCTTTGTATGAATTAATTTAAAATAGAGAAACCGTATAACATTCTGAACAAGGCTAAAACAAAATACGGCTATATAAAATAATCGGTGCCGGAACTAAAGAACAATATTGGGCATGCACTGGTACTAATACTGGTATGAGGGAATGTGCTCGTGTGAAAGATCTCACTCTCTGCAGGGGGTCCTCCAAAGACTGGATGGCACTGTTAATGGCTTCAGGTGACACATAGGACGACTCTCCGTTGCTGATCTCTAGCACGGCCATCTATGGACAGAGGGAGACTGAAATGTAACAAACAAACGACCGGAAATGGCTTTTCCACCTGACCCCTCCTGAGCGAAAATCGCTCTTCGCTCACCTCTAAGGCGCACATCCCAAAGGAATAAATATCCACGGCTGTGGTGACGTTAGCAACAGCTGTATGGAAGCAGAGATAAAATACAGTTTGTACCCGTTTACTGGACATTGTACAGTACAGCTAACAATAAAAATCAGCACTCGTCTATTCAATCTGTTGAGAGTGGAGAAAAAAAATTAAAAAGGGCCCTTGCCTCCATATTCTGGTGCAAAGAAATGCAAACACTTCTGTTCCTCCCGACATGTTTTAACATGATTGTTAATGGTGTCTGGAGCGACTGTGAAGAAGAAAAAAAAAAAAAACAGAAAAATCACTGTATTCATATAAAACAATATCTCAGATACTCATCTCATCATATTTACTAAATGGGTCATTATAGACTAGTTTCAGTTTTATTCAGCAGAAAACACTGATTATTTTTTTACTTTTTTATTGAACATCTATAGAAGGAGCCTCTAGTGCAGGGCTCCACATCATCAAATTAGGAATGCAATAAAACAAACTTTACATTATGAAGTATATGTTTCCTAACTTGAAATGAAAACGTGTTGTACTCATTTATAAATCGATAAGTTTCGTAGTCTATTTGGAGATTGTTACTGCAATCCTGGCCTGAGGTTAATGTTAAATGTAAGTGTTTTCCCTTTGCTAGTTTAATGTAATAGTTTCCCCGTCGTCATGACAACGGTAACGGAAACGGTACGATACATTACGTCACCTATTTGGTGAGGATGTCTCGAGCCAAATATGCAAAGAAAAGGTCATTGTCTCCGACTACCAACCACACCCTGTTTTTTGTGCCAAGGTTTAGGCAGCTGATTGAAGTCAGATTGTTACCATTTCTCACACTAGGCTGACTGTTCACACGTGTCTCATCTTCGTTATCTTAAATTGCAAAGAATTGCGACAAAACAGGGGACTTTCCCTGTTTTGGTTTTTTTTGCCCTCTTTCTATTTTTGTATTCACCAGAGTTTAAATATTCCCCCCCCCCACAAGAAGGGCTTGTTGCTCAGCTCTGCTATTTTCTGTAAGGATATGTCTCAGCAGCAGCTCATTTAGATAAACACAGAAACAGCATGTTTAGAAGAGGAGTGAAAAAAGGACCTTTAAACATAACTTTAAACCTAAAAACAGTGATTGTAAATTGTTTGGCCATAAGGAATAAACCATTCAGGTTTGTGTGTTATCGTGATCAAAAAATAAATTAATTCACCTAGCTTTCCCACACCAACGCGTCAATGATTATTTCACTAAAAAAATATTCTGTACTTGTTTTTGGTTTACAGTTGTTTCATGCCCTATTTGTGAATAAAGCCAGGACCTAACCCTTATTGATGCATTTTTATTCATATAAAGATAGTGTATACCTTATTCTACACAATCAGTATCTCATTGCATCTGATACTTCTCAAAGTTTGCAGCAGGAAACACTGAACACATCCTCACATCGCTTTTAACTTTACCAAAACTGAAAGTGTGACTTCTTTTTTTCTTTTTCTTTTTTTTTGACACGTTTGCACTGCAAACTAAGCAGCACTGTTCCACAAGCGAGCGGTGGTTTTACCTGAGCCGATCTTGATGAGGCCATTGTGCTGTATGAAGATGGTGTCGCAGGTCAGGTTCCCATGGATGATTGGGGGCTCACATGAATGCAGATAACTGAAGGGACATTAAAGGAAAAAACAGAAAATAAGTTAACAAGAAGGGCACACGTGTGGTATTTGCTCTCTGCTCCATGAGAAATGAATAACTTCTTTATAACTCGTCATGAATATGAAATTATATTATTAAATACTACGTATTAGTTATTTTGACAGTAAATACTAAACAAAAGGAAACACATTTAATACAGTAAAGAAATGCACAGGTTAGAAACTGACCTTAAAGCAGATAATATTTGAGTACACCAGCGTTTCCACGCCTAATAAAAAGAAAATAAAGTTACAAAGATCTAGCATGTAGATTTCAGGACACAGACAATTATTATACATATATTCACTTCATCATTTATATTAAGTGAAACAGACATACCTTTTCATTCATAGTCTTATGGTTTTTCTTTGTCTTTTTCAGAAACTGCTTCAGACTCCCTGAGGACATGTACTCGGTTATAAAAATAACCTGATGGGGAAAGAACGAAAGATGTCATTTCAGGTTAAGCTCCAGCCCAAAATAATATAAAACAACGACATGCAGCTATTAGAAATATACAGAACTGTTTGCGAACGTATTAAATGTTAATGCGCTCGTTCTTCTAATACATCAGCGTTTCCACGGCAACAGCTCACATGCACAGAGACCGGTTACGGTGGATGCTTCACGGTATCTAGAGCTAATAATAAATGTACAGGCATGTGTAAAACTTAGTACGCCCTCTCTTAATTTTGTATGTTTTTGTGTAAAAACATAATAAAAATCATCTGATCTTAGTAACACGAAGGGACAAAAAAAACCTCAATAAACTGAAGCAATGCTATAAAGAGGAAAAGACCAAAACAATGAGTGACTGATAAAGTCATACAGGACATGATTACTTTAGTGATTGCTACTGAAGGTGGATTTCTTCATTTTCATGCTTCGCTTCATTTCTGACGCAGTGAAAAGTTATATGTTGTTCGTCTGAGGATATATTTGCATAATACCCAGACTCACACACAATAAAAAAAACTGAATTTAAAAGAAGGGGCTTTAACTTTCACGCAAAACTATATACTTGTATTTTTCTGTAAGGTGATAGTATTTAACATTTATGAAACGACTCTCCAGTTTCAGAACTTCAAAGGAAGAGCTCAAGGTTTAAAAATAAAGGAAAAAAGATTTTTTAAACTTTTTGCTTCCTAGGCAATATTGTCTTGGTAAATGGATTGTTTTGTTGTATTCACTTTAAGAGAGAGAATAAAGGACGGACTAGTAAGAAAACATGAGGGTAAACATATCTGCCATGGTAAGAGAAAGAAAAAAAAACCCAGGACAAATAAAAAATAAATAAAAAAAACAGTGGCTAAACTTTATAACACTGACTTGTCATCCATTATCATTTTCATAACAAGATGCCAATGAAGGTCAATATAACCAGTGTAATATTTTAGTCTAGAGGTTCGGAAATAAAACGTTTTTTACCAGTTTTATCCGATATCTTCATTTTACAAGACGTTCACGATGTCAGTGGGAATATTTGGAGCGAATAAAAGTATGCATTAGATTAAGAGTAAATATGTAGACCATATGCTATGTTATAAATAATAAACGCTTATTTTTTTCCTCTTATAAATTCTTGATCTTTCATAACATGCACTGAAGCATTTTGTCTTGAACATTTAGTATTTAATCTCTTAATTTAATGTTCTATTCTCAGCTTAAAGAAAAGTAAAGCTCAGACATGGCACTTTACCAGCACTACAAGCCAGAATTTTATCTCTGGGAATTTCATAACTCGAATCACACCTCTAAGTTCTGAGTTGAACCAGGTATTAGACTGAAATAATCTGCTTTTAACCAAATCTACACAAATCCGGCTCTACCTCATGTGAGGCCTCACGGGGTCACTTACTCTGGCTCTGTTCTCCTTCACGTCCGCCCAGTACTTGTGGAACTTCACGATATTCAAATGCTCCAGCTGAATCAGGTTATCGAAAACTGCTTTCACTTTTTCCTGGAATGAAAAAAATATATATATAATTGATTACTGATTTTGAGCGCCGTCGTCTGGGAAGTCAGGGAAAATTATAAAATATTCTCTTTACTTTTCACAAAGAACATGTGTAGTTTAAGCATAAAAATACAAAATTCACTCACAATATGACTGTAAAAAGTGGTTTATGCCCATTTAAACCACTAATTAAGAGTAAAGCCCATAGCTCCTACACATAATCAATAAATCTGAGCTCAAAGCATTCTTAAAACAACAGTCTATATAGTGTGTAGAGTGATAATGAGCACAGATGTTCCATCACTCTGCTTTGTTTGCCTGTAGCTCCATCCAGGTTTACCTTGTTAGTACATGACCTAGTAGGCATGGTGCATCTGTTAGTCAAGGTTAAAAACCCTAGAGGCAAAAACATCGGTGCAGTTTGTGTGTTCTCGAAATATGCGCCAAAAAAAAAAAAAAAAGGCAAGTAGTACAGTGAGACGTGCCAGAACAGAAGCGCAGTCATCATGTCAAGGTTGCATTCGTATAACTGGGTGGGAGGGAAAAAAAAGGTCACATTTCAGTCAGGTTTATTCGCGACTAAAACCGCGAGCTTATCAGATAGCGGTGGAGCATTCCACACATTCCAGCTCAACATTTAATCCATAACCGAGTCGTTTTATTGTGTTTATTTAAAAGTGCAGGATGTGCTTCTACAAAGCGGATGTAATGTGCGTGCGTGTGTGTGTGTGTGTGCAGAACACATGCACAGATGGCTGAATGGACGAGGTTTACTAAACTGCACTGAAAGCAAAACGATGATTAAGGACGAGTCCAGAGGGAATGCGTTGTGAAATATTTGGGGAGTCACATTGAAAAACTCAATGATGCACTAACCGTTCAATCATACGCCGAGACTAAAGTGAGAAACCGTGCCATGGCAAACAGGTACAATTAAAAATGCAAGAGCAGAAATTGTAAAATTGCGCTTCCTTACTACCCTACTACTAAATATGTAGAAATTATAATAAACATTAATACTCATTTAAACTGTTCTCACCCGCTGCGAGCGTATCTCAAAACTCCATCGTGCTTTTTCACACGTGACTATTGATAGTAATGTCACAGCATAAGACACAACAAGCTCGGCCTGAGAGTAAACGCTTTATGATCTAAGTGTAGTATGAAAAAGTTATACTTTCAGTTATTTAAAATATTTATATCTAATCCTGACTAGACGATAAGAATAGAACTGAAGTAGGGAGCGTCTGCAAACTGCATGATCTGGGCAACTGTGTAAGATTCTATAAAGCTTCTATAAAAGACGCCTACATTGGAGCATATCTAACATACTTGAGTATTAAAATACAATATAGACATGTGCGTTTCCCACAGGTGTGAAATATACTTT
Organism: Clarias platycephalus; assembly: GCA_030068275.1. Taxonomy (NCBI): domain Eukaryota; kingdom Metazoa; phylum Chordata; class Actinopteri; order Siluriformes; family Clariidae; genus Clarias; species Clarias platycephalus. Next base: position 16,560,837 of record JAQQZT010000020.1, on the reverse strand, counting down.
GCTTAATACCTGCCTGCAAAGTCAACCAACAAATACACATGAATTTTAACGCAACGTTTATTTATTTAATATTTCAATTAATCTCACATTTCAGAGATTCAACATCCTAACATACTTACCCGTATACGTAGAGTAAGATAAAGTAAAAAAACATTAAAAGATGCTACTGTTTGTCAGAGCACGTATCCCTTCATAACCAGACCATTTTTTTTGCATTACTATGTTTAAATACATATATTTAGGGGTCAGGATTCTACAATATAGAGCAACACATCCTTCTTCCCCCCCCCCAAGATTTAGCTGTTTATTGATTTGAAGGAGCGTTCTGTTGCAGGCTGAAAAATGGAAGAAAAATGGAAGAAAAATGTTTTCAGCAGCAGGAAACATTGCTTCAAAGCGCAGGGCAAGCCTCAGTTCGGAGCATGTTGACATGCTTACCTTTCTTCATTGCAATCACATGCTCCTTTAAAGACTAGTGTGCACACACACATCTAACAGAGACTTTTAAATTCTAATGAATATACTGACTTAAAACACATTGTATGGACTCTTGTTCCTGTCCATGGATAAATGTCATCACAAAGCATTCCAATAAGAAGTCAGTAAAGGCTTATATGTTATGCCTGAGCTTTAGATTTTCAAACTTTTAGTTCTGAAAGTTAAGTTGCACAACTTAGTGTTTTTGTATAAAGTGACACGTTGGATTACGAGCATAATTCGTTCCGGATGCAGGCTCGTATTCCAAAACACTCATAAACCAAAGCAAATTTTCCCATAAGAAACAATGGAAATTCTAACAGCCACAGCACAAATAAATAAATACATAAAAATAATTAACACAAAATATAAAGTAAAAATAGAACAAATTAACCTGCACTTTACCTTAAAAAAAATAAAAATAAATCCAGACAGATAAGTGTTTCCATTTATGCGCACAGGCACAGTGTGTGTGTGTTTTTCTCTCTCTTGCGCTGCCGAGTGTGTGTTATGTGTGTGCGCTCGCGCGCAATTTGACACTGTGTCAAATTTGGCACGGTGTCAAATTACGCACGCACGCACACACATAACACACACTGCAGCGCAAGAGAAAGAAAAAAAACGCTCGTTTTTCAAGTCAAAAATTATTAAAAATCTTTGCTCGTCTTGCGGAACACTCGCAAACCGCAAACGAAAGTTACTCGTAATTCGAGGCTTTACTGTAATTATTTATTTTAATGTTTGCCTTAGTTTTTTTGATACTGAAAGTCATTTGAAATACCTATTTCTTTAGTTTTTGCATCTGAGAAAAGGCTTTAAAATAAGAATGTATGGACTATAATGCACTTAATTCATCTCAGTCAACTTTAAGCTGTTCCTTGTATTGTGAATACTGACGATGTTTATTTTTGATAAAATGCTGTATGCATTTAAAAAATAAAAGTAGATTTTTCTAAAAAGAAAACCAATTAATCTTTGTTTCTCTTATATATTTTACATTAAGCAAAAGTAAATTTTAAACCCGATTAATCGATTAAATTTTTGGTAGAATACTCGATTACTAAAATATTCGATAGCTACAGTCCTACTCAGCAGCATAAAGATTTACACGTTTTAGTAATGATATCTTGTTCTACATGACATATCAGAAATGCACAGTTTAATGTCTGAAGCTTCCACTGTCCAAACAGTATAAGCAGTGTTTTCCTGCTTATTTTTCAGACCTGTGCCTCTAGTTTTGATCCTCCGGGATTTTGTTTTTACAGACGACGTGCGTTTCTCTGCAGAGCATGCGAGACCGTCAGTACGGACTCCTTTGTACAGCAGCTGGTATCCGCTGTGTTCACTGCCTCTCAGTAGCAAAACAAACAGGCATAGGATCGGTAACGAGAGAGGAGACCGTCTGCTACTAGACAGTCAATCATGGATGATGACATTGTCCTGGACAAATGTTTTTAAGATGTTTAGCAAATATACTAGACCCGAGGTAGCCTTTACATCAAGGTACACTTAATGTGTGGGGGAAACACAGGATACACGTGATTTATGGACTTTTTATAGCATCTGTATTTTATTAACGATTATTGATCATGCACATGTTTAAATTAGTGAAATATTGTGCATTGAGTAGATTATTAAGTGAATTATTCCCACTATACTAGACTCTATAATCTGGCTACGGATAAACAATCTGACATAACCTTATCCTAGATTATGGTGTATTTAATCAGTCTCATAAAAACTTTTTCTAACACAGAAGTTTCTGCCTCTGAGAGAAAGTATTAATTCACAGGAAATAAAACTTTTTCCTGTGGTTAACGTCTGTCCCATACACACATATCTGCGTTCTTTTGTACCTCTTGCAGCTTGAAGTTCTTCCTTTCGGAGAACATGACCTCATTCCACACCACCTCCACGCCTTCCTCTGTGTCCATGGCCAGGTAGGCGTTGTCGATGCCTGGAACATTTCTCTGGTTGACCTTAAATTAAAAAATAAAAAAAAAACAACACAATAATCATATTTATTTATTGTGTTCTTTTTTTCTTTTCATTATGCCACAAATAATTTTGTTAATTTTATTAAACATAGTCATGCTGCCGTACCTCTTCTCTACGTTTCTGCCAGCGTCCACACGGGCTCTCTTCCAGAATCTCTGACTCGTCTTCACTCTCCTCTTCTTCGTCTTCGGTCGCCGTCGTGGGTGCTGGTGGAGCCTGCGTTACCGTGGACACCGGCGGGGACACCGACGAGACACTTTGAGCGGTCGATGCGGTGACCGCTGCCTCAGATTTCGCCTCCATGGTGGAAGTCGGTGCCAGAGCTTGTTTTGCTTCTCCTTCGGACATCGTTGATGGATAACCGCTGGCTCGGCTGGAAAAAAACAGTTCGGGATTGCTCGCACCGCAAGGGTGGGAGACAGATAACTGTGGAGGGAATTACACAGATCAGGTAAGTACTTCTCGAGCAGCTTTTTAATCTATTTACCGTACTGAATAATAACAGTAATGACTTTATAACATATGGAGCCCCTAAGGGCCATGGATGTAAAAAATAATAATAATAGGAAAAAAGAAAGAAAAGGAAAGAAAAAGAAAAAAAACATGGGACATGAGGGGGGAAAAAAAAAAAAAAAAAAAAGGGGGCACATGGGATTTCCCACAAAAAAATAAAAAATAAAACAGGACATGGGACCAGAGACAAGTTTTGCAAGATCTCGCAAACAGTTTGTGAGATCTCGCAAAAAAAAAAAAAAAAATTCAACTCTCCAGCGTTACCGATTTAGTTCAGCAGGTGGCAGTAATGCCAAACATGATCCTTCTCAATGAGAAGAAGCAAACAGGGAAGATAATACTCGGATTAGAGTTACACGTGCATTGTTAAACAGGCAGGGAGAGAATTACTGCGTCTTACTTTCAACTCGGCCTCAAATATAGACATTCAGTTTGTACTAGGAACTCGCCCTTTCTGTATTTTGGCTATGGGAAGACTGAGCCGGAAGTATGAGTCACATGGTCTCGATTTTCTCTCTTCCTCAGACTCTAGTGCTGCTCTAGTAACAATTAATTTACAAGTTTAAAAAATTTCCTCATTTTACAGTAAAAAAAAAAAAAAAAGCTTTCCAACACAGGACTATATATTTTTTTATGAGAAATTGCATTTATTAAGCTCAATCCTTTACTGTTAACTGAATCATCATTTAGTTTGAGACAGATTCACTCCTTTCTTCTTCAGCAAATCAGTGAATCATTTAAATTGTAACAGATTCACTCCTCTCATGTTCAGCAAATCATCTCACTTTAACAGATTCGCTTTGCTCTTGTTCAATCAATCAGTGAGTCATTTCCGTTTGAACAGAGTCGTCCCCTCTCGTTCACAGAAGTGTCTCATTTCCATTGAGACGGATTCACTCCTTTCTTGTTCACTGAATCACTTCCATCGAGATGGATTTCTTGCTCGGCAAGTCAGTTAATCATTTTGGCTTTGAAAGACTGACTCTTTGCTTGTTCAGTAATCAGTGAGTCACTAATTTGATTGTTTATTGTTCATTAATTCAAGGAATCATTTTGGGTGTGACAGATTCACTACTTTTTTGTTCAGTGAATCGGTGAATCATTTCCGTTGTGACAGACAGATTCACTCCTTTCTTTTTCAGTAATTCAGTTAATTATTTTAGGCAGTGACAGTCACTGCTTCTCTTGTTCGGGAACTTGGAGAATCATTTTGCTCATGAAAGATGGACTTTTTTCTTGTTCAGCGAATCAGTGAATCACTTCAATCAAAACAGATTCACTCCTTTCCTGTTTAGAGAATCTTTGAATCATTTAAGTTAAGATTTACATTCAGATTCGCTTCGCTCTCGTTCAACGGATGAGAAGTCAATAATTTCAGTTAAGACGGCGATTGGCTCCTCCATCATTCACTGGATAATAGTTTAAGTCACTGAAGCATTCTGGCTAATACTTGGAACCATGTTACAAAATAATGACTCCTGGCTATTTTTATATTGCCCAAGAGGCGATGTGAATGGCCAGGGCAAAATGAACTCTGGAGCCAGAAATACACATAAAAAAAAATAATAAAAAAAAACAGCCAACAATGTCACTTTCACAGAACCGTGTCCTTGATGTCATAAAATTTAGGTCTTATAATGAGGACTACAAGATTTAGGGAAGCATCGAGCACAATAAAAGTAAACTCACTTGTCTCTTCATTTCTCTGATTATTTTTTGTTACTTATTTGTACGTCAAAACGAGCAGACTTGTACTGTACGCAGGCAGAAAAGACAAAAAAAACAAAAACAAAAAAACAAATCAGATTCTCCCGTGCATGTTTCAGGATGTACTGAATCATGCTTTACCTTCCTGAGAAATGCAGAAGGGGTTTAAAGTCGCGGCGGAGGACGTTACGCAGCCTGATTTACATTCAAGCTGTTTCACTGGTCAAACTCGTTCCTCCTACCTGTGCCTAACTGTTCCAGTCCGGGCAGAGCACTTCCGCTTCACGTCTTTCTGTTCTCCTACTGTTGCTTTAACACACCCGGCTCATGCTGCAGCTCATGAGAGGGTCGATGATTACATGATGACCTCATTCAGGTGTGTTTAAAGACAAGGCTGGGAAGAGTATAGTCAGCTAGACATCTCTTAAATCATGCAGAAAAAAAAAATATATAATAATCTAGTGACTTTTAGAGCAGACAGTAACGACTGTCAGGGTTGAAAAGGTTTGACAGGCACATTTTTTTTATTAAAAACTATTTCTTGAAAGACATAGTGAGTCATGTAACTAGGGATGATTATAACGTTTGAGTTAGAAACATGGCTTAAAAGACTGAAAAACAAGTAAAAAAAAGTAAGAGATTCTGCAAGGAAGGAGACGTAATGTGGCACTTTGTAGTCGGAGCAGAGTTTAAAACATGTGTACACCCATTTCCATAAATGAATCCTCACCAGTGCTTTCAATTTCATGCAGAATTTTACTGTTATATGACTGCCTGATATTTCGTTCCGTCCTGGAAAGCATTTGTCGGTCATATTTTAGCTCTGACCGAGCAATCTGATCGGACATTCCACGAGTGCTGATAATGAACCGTAACAGCACCGGGACGTTTAACTAGATGTATCACTCCATGTCACAGGTGTTCTACAGTCGTTAATTACACTAACAGCCAGGTGAGAGTAGGTCCGTACGGACTGCAATACTGAGGAGAGAGCAGCTGCCTGCCAAAACCCACATTCACAACCCGTCACAGTAGCACTTTCAGCAAGAACACACATCTGATAACGTTATGATGATGATGATGATGTCTCAGTTTTATATAGCGCCTTTCAAAATACCCAAGGTCGCTTTACAGTATGAGGCGTGTGTAATGTAAGCATA
>JAQQZT010000020.1:16516903-16534777 GCA_030068275.1 Clarias platycephalus | reverse complement strand
GTAAGTGAGAGAGTAAGTGGAATGATGTTTGATTGATTAATTGTGCAGCACTAAGAAGAAGTAATTATTTTATATAATTTCCTATATGGAAAGAATAATATAAAGACCACTTATTCTAAATTTACTTTTAAAGTATTTTTTTTGTGAGTGTGGTAGAAATGTGAAAATCAGTCAGTTAAACATTTCTTGTACATAATATATTTTATGATGTGATTTTTTAAAAATAAAAATTTAAACTCTAAGATTACACTCTAAACCTTTTCAGTCATGGAACGCTTTTATTTTTTTAAAGGGAATAATCTGTACTGATTGTTTTTGTCTGATGATGATGATGATGATGCATGGAAACCATGAAACCACTTGGAAAGCTTTAAATCATATGAATTGTTGAATTTCTCAAGCATTAGAAATATTAATGCAATTCTAATTCAATAAAATTGAAGTATTAAATCTGTGTTATATTGTTACATATTTCCAACAGTTATTGGCTATAGATTTGATATATCTTCTATATACATGAGTTTCAAGGCAATTTACTTTATTATTTGGTTTATTTGTCTTTTTTTGGTAAATAGAACAATTTTGAATTTATTACAAAATATATAACCTAGATGAATAAAATACTACAGTATATGATGGATGTAAGCCTTGTTCCATCATCTTTCTTGTCCTTTGCCTCGTTCCTCTATCAGGATGTATTTTGAGGAGTTTCAACAAAACTTCACCAAGATTGAGATCTGCAATCTGAGCCCTGATGCCCTGCAGGATGACGAACTGCTCAAATGGACCGTATCGGTGAACGAGGGCCGCTGGGTGAGAGGCTGCTCTGCTGGCGGCTGCAGGAATTACCCAGGTTATTACGCAGCGTTACATGAACGTTGAAATAAAGAACATTTTATGCTACAGAGAGCAGGTATTATGTAAGGAATTAACACATTGGTGCATGATATTTAAGAGAAATAGTGACACTGTGATGTGATGTTCATTATAACACCGCATTCCAGTGTGTCCTTTGCCAAAAATTCCACATTTTATTTATTATTTTATTATTAAGAATTACAACATTGTACTATTTTATCTATTTAACTCAATGTTGCCGAACTTGTGCAAAGTGAGTTATATCCAATAAACTGCTTGTCATTGTTGTTACAGCAGTTTTATTAAAATTTTATCATTATTATGTTTGTTATGTGCGTATTTCTTATTCAGTTCTTTTGAATATGTTATTATGATTAAAACATATAAAGACGATTGAATTATAACCGTGTGATTATAGAAAACTAATCCAATAGTGCTGTGATATTATTAACTTAATGCCATTTATTTACTGTTTACTGTATGTGTCTATATTACAAATACAGTGAAACCTCGGAATGCGAGTAACGTAAAATGTAAAGTGCAGGTTAATTTGTTTTATTTTCACTTAATATTTTGTTAATTTTTTTAATGTATTTATCTTTTGGGCTGTGGAACGAATAATTTGAGTTTCCATTATTTCTTATGGGAATTCTTCGATTTGGTTTACGAGTGTTTTGGAATACAAGCCCGCTTCCGGAACGAATTCTGCTCGTAATCCGAGGTTCCACTGTATATTAGGTCTTGGTATCTCTTGGCATGAGACTAAAGTCTTTTTGTGTATCTGTCTTTTTGTCTAGACACCTTCTGGACAAACCCTCAGTATCGACTGCGTCTTACCGAAGAAGATGACGATGAGCCGGACCACGGGGAAAAGGGCTGCACTGTGGTGGTGGCGCTCATGCAGAAGGGCAGAAGGAGAGAGAGCTACGCAGGAGCCACACTGCACGCCATTGGCTTCGCCATCTACGAGGTAAACCAAACTGCATTTACTAAAACTCTATCTAAAAGTGGGATTTATATATACAGTACTATATACAGTATACTACATATAGCTATTAGGTGCAATATATTTAGCCATTAATTATCAGTGAACATGAAAGTAGAAATATCTGTAAAAAGTGGAAGCATCTGTGATCAATTAATCACAGAAACATGGATAATATAAATAAATAATTTCACAATGGCTTCAGTGTCACCGATGTAATCTCCTGTGTTTTTTCTGCCTTAGGTTCCGAAGGAGGTACGACTGAGTGACAGGATGCTGCTTTTCTCATCATGTCTGAGCCAGAGATCAGACTTCTTTATTTACACAATGCATCTCACAGCACCTGACTTTAACTCACTCTCATTCTGCTCCTTCCTTTATTACTTTATTTTCTTCCATCCTTTTATTTGTTTATCACATTTTATGGTTTTCTTATTTCATTTTGTTGTGCTCTCTTTCCGCTTCCTTAAATTTGTTACCATTCTGTTTCCTCTCCATGTTTCTTTCTTTCTCATTTTTATTTCAATGTAATTAAACAATCCCTCCCTCCTTCTCTCTGTTGTGCTTCTATTCTTGTTCATCCTTCCTTTCTTCAGTTTGACTCCACTTTTCCTTCCTTCACTTTTCCTTCTTTCCTTCCTTCCTTTCTACACTTTACCTCCCCAGGTGTATTCCTTGATTAATTTTCTATTCATTTTTCTTTATTTCCATTGGTTTGCCTTCCTTTGTTTTATCCTTTCTCAATTCCCTCCTTTCTTCATCCACTTGCTTCCTCCCTTCCTGTTAATTATTCCTTTCTTCTTCCCTTTGCATTTCCTGTCTTCATTGGAATTCCATCCTTCCTGTCCATCCTTCCTGTCCTTTCTTCCTGTTCTTCTTTCATTCCCATTTTTCCTTCCCTCCTTTTGGCACTTCACCTCCCCTATTTTATTCCTTCCTTAAATTTTTTGTCCATTCTTCCTTCTTCCCCTTGGATTTACTTTCTCCATTTAATCCTTCCTTTACTTGCTTCCACTTGTCCTGTTATTTCTTCCTCTATTCTTCTCTTTGCAATTCTTGGATACCTTTGATTTTCCTTCCATCCCTTCTGTCCTTCCATCCTTCCTTCCTTTACCTCTCCTATTTTATTCCTTCCTTCAATTTCTGCTCATTCCTTCCTTGATCCTTTCTTCCCTTTTTCTTCCCTCACTTGCTTCTTCCCTTCCTGTTATTTATTCCTGCTTCTTCCCTTTGCATTTATTGTCTTCATTTGAATTTTCCACCCCTTCCTTCCTTCCTGCCGTCCTGTTCTTCTTTCATTCTCATTCTTCCTTCCTTTATTTTGGATCATTATCTTTCATTCCTTCTTTTACTTTTTGTTAATTGTTCATTTTTTTCCTTTGGATTTCCTTCCTTTGTTTGATCCTTCCTTCCTGCCTTCCTTCTTTTCTTCCTTTGCCTTTCCTGTCTTCCTTTGAATTCCTTCCCTCCTTCCTGTTTGTCCTTCTTTTCCTTTCTTTCAGCCTGCTCGTGTGTTTTCAAATACACTTTTTTTTTCTGAAACACACATTCTACTTTAAAATCAAATGATTTAATTAAAATTCTCATAATCATATGAAACATATGAATGAGATAGTGTAACATTTAATTTATTGTAAACAATACTGATGCTCAACTTAATAATCAACAGGTCAGTTCAATCAATTTAATTGCCTCTTTTTCCCTTTCCCTGCTCTGTTCCTCTAACTACAGATGCACGGCAACAAGCAGCACCTTCCTAAAGACTTCTTCCTTTACAATGCTTCGAAGGCTCGCTGTAAATCCTACATCAACCTGCGGGAGGTGACGGAGCGTTTCTGTCTGAGGCCTGGGGAGTACGTCATCGTCCCGTCCACCTTCGAACCTCACAAAGAGTCCGACTTCCTCCTCAGGGTTTTCTCTGAGAAGAAGAGCACGTCAGAGTGAGTTTCTAAGCAGTGTGCGTGTGGAAGCGGTACAGACTTTAAAAGTAATTGCAAAAGTGATGTGCAAGGGATGTACAGGCCAGAGCAAACGTATGGAATGGGAGGAGCGAGTCAGGAAGGGCATCCGGGGTAAAATCAGATATGCTGTGGCGACCCCCGGAGCAGCCAAAACCACAGCAACAATGCATGTGCTTTCTATTTTCATCTATGTCTCGATAATTTTGATTAATTATTTTGATTAAGGATTTTCCTCTTTTGAGCCGTGCATGAAGACGCAGTAATGTTAGGAAAAAGCTAGTTATTTAATTGTGTGCTATTCAGCGTGAGGTCATGACATGTCATGATGTGATGTTCCTCAGTGCTGTACGTTCTCTCTCAGGTTGATGGGCGCGGTGATCGAGGCTGAGCCGTATGTGGTTAGTTGTTTATGTCCATGTTTCAGCTGCAAAACCTACATTTATCATGGCATCATAACAATTCAACATTCAATTAGTTTTCATTTAAACCTGCATGTAATTCTCTGTGGCTTTTAACAACAAAGTACGGATTTGAATCTAATCACCTTTTTTTCTTCAACAGTTGGAAAGTGAAAAGAAGAAAATTACGGTGAAATTCCTCCTTCTTTGTTCTTTCTTACTTTTACCTTTCTTGCTTTTTTTCTTCTCTTCTTATTGGCTTTCTTTCATACAGTTTTTTTGCTTTTATCCCTCTTTCCTTCCTTCTTTACTTTATTTATGCATTCCTTGTTTTTTTTTCTTTGCTTCCTTCCTTCACATGTTTCCTTCTTGTTATTGTTCTTTTGTCTTTTTCTTCTGGTTTTTCTCTCTCTCTCTGTTCTTTCTTTTTTTTTTTCCTTCTTCTTCATTCTTCCTTACTTACTTCCTGCTTTTCCTTTCTTCCTCTTTCCTTCTCTTCTTCTTGCCTTCCTTCATGTTCTTTTTTTCATCTTTGTTCCTTTCCCTTCTTTTCTCCCTTTCCTTTTTTCCTTCGTTTTTGTTTTTCCTTCTTTGCTTATTTTCTTCCTTCCTTCCTTCCTATTCTACCTTCATTCCTGTCTGTCCTTCATTTTTTCTTGATTGTCCTTCCTCCCTTCTCGATTTTTCTTTCTTGTCCATGATTTCTTCCTTTCTTTGGAAGAAATCGGTCTTTTTCCCCCTTCTTTTTTGTTTTCCTTCCTTCCTTCCTTCCTTCCTTCCTTCCTGTTTTTCCTGTTTTATTTTTTCCTTCTCTTCTTTCCTTCCTTTCTGTTGTCCCTTCTTCCTTCTTTTTTACCTTTCTTCCTCCTTTACTTGTTCCTTCATTTCTTCCTTCCTTCCTTCCTGCTCTCCTCTCTGCTTGTCTGCCCCTGTGTGTAGAAATAAGTCAGATGTCTAGAGATAAATCACAGTTGTCTTGTGATAATATTTAAAACACATCACTGCTGTCCAGTGACATCTGCCTTTTTTTTTTTTTTTTAAACTTTCAGCTCGCTGAGGAAGAAGAGAGCGAGGAGGAGAAACAGTTCAGAGCCATTTTTGAGCAGATTGCTGGAGATGTGAGGTCAAAGATATCTGTAGTATGGAATTTCATCAGTGTTGTAAAATCTTCTTTTATGCTCACGCCATCGATGTGGATTTCTCCATCAGGATATGCAGATCAACGCCAAAGAGCTGGGGATCGTCCTCAACAAAGCATTGAGCAAACGTGAGCCATCACACTGGGGGAGATAATCATCCGAATAGTTTAGTTTTACTTCCCTGATCGTGTTCTTATCTTATTTTCTTATTTACTCAGACAAAGAGCTGAAAGCACAAGGTTTCAGTCTGGATAGCTGCAGAAGCATGATAGCACTCCTGGATGTATCCTTCAACTGGATTTCCATGCATGGATCCGCTTAGCATTAGGAGAAGACGTGTCAGTATTACACCTTGACCTGTACTATAAAAGACTGATGGGACAGGAAGATTAAACCTGCAGGAGTTCAAACACTTGTGGACGAAAATCAACCAGTGGAAGGTGTGTCTTGCGGTCTGAAGCCTGTTTTAAAAAAGCATGATTTGCTGACAGAGCCTTTGTCCAAATTTATTCTCTTTATAAATGTCATGCATGTCATTTCTGCAGACAATCTTCACTCGCTATGACACGGACAAATCTGGTACCATCAGCAGCTTTGAGATGAGAAATGCTGTTGCTGATGCAGGTACACATTTCCCTTGTACAGTCTCCATCCTTATTGCTGACTGTTTACCGTATATGATCTTATATCGAAGATGACATCATACGCAGTACATCCTTTGCAGTCTCATGACCACCATGACATCAGTCACAATAGCAGAAGCCCCTTAACCGACATTAGGCTACTGTGTATTTTAGTTGATGAATATGTTTGAGGAATATTTTGGAGCACAAAAAATAAAAGAAAGCGTACACAATGATACGTCATGTGGATAAAAGAGCAATCTAGCATTTGATAGCTTCTGTTCTGCTAATTATTTTCATATGCAGTATGTCATGGTGGACTTCATAACTTATTCAGACAAAAAACAATTGTCTGCAAATGGGTGAAGAAGGTAATAAAGATTCATTTGCGGAAGTTATATTTCTTAAACATATCATAATGAGATTACCAGACGGTGTACAAATATGTATTGTTACGAGCCCACTTATTTTTACGTCTAGTGCGAAACGGCACGCAACAAAATAAAGTGGAAGCTGTGTGTGTGTGTGTGGTAGCACCGTACTTGGTGGTGTTTCAGTGCTATCAACCAAAACACAGTACTTTGGGTACTTTAGTACAAAACACAGTACTGGTGCTGATTTAATTAGCTTTTTTTTATATTGTACATATAATGCAGAAAATGTGTGTGCTACTTCTGGAGTTTATGCGAGACGGAAGTGACCGATCTTGGTTCAATAAAAATATCAAGTTGCTAACTCTTAGCATTTTAGCTTATGTCCCCAAAAAATGGCCATTTTTCAGTGTTATACTGTCTCGCTTCAAACAATAATGATTAAAAATGCTAATTATCCATATTTCTTCATGAGTACTGATATAAAGAATTGGTGTAAGCTTCTAGGAGCATATGACCTGTAAAAATTGTTGCTTAAATTAAAAAGAGATGTTTTTTTGGCAAAAGCTCAAAAAGCAAATAATCTGTAGTGTCCGTAACCGTGTCCAATTCATGTTGCAATATCTTAACAATTTTGCATTTTAGAATAATACACTTTTTCAGGTTTATGTCTTTTTAAGTGAAATCTAAATTAGTCAAGTTTCATCTGAATGACAGTTATGACATTCAAAGAACTTCATAAAAGAGCATGAAATTGTTTTAGCAAATGTGTTTCTTTTTATCTGATAAAAACATAAATGTGTATGGATATATGCAAAAACAAAGCATGGATCAGGAGATAAGAAGCATTATGCAAGTATTATGAAAAAAAGTATTATATTATCCGATCTGAAAATTCACTTTTTCACCTAGGTGAGATATGTTTTAGCATATACCATGTTTTGGCCATTTTGTTGAAAATGAGACGGTGAGATTTCAAGCTTTGTAATTAATTACTAACTGTTGCACACACAGCGTTAAATGGTATCTGAACTGGTATCTTGTAAGTTACATCAATTTTGCTGTTGAGGAGTGGATGGGACCATGACAGACAGATGTCATGACGTCATGTGCGAAAGGTCTACATCACCTTATATTATAGTCCAATATTACTAGTAGTGTACTTTAGTACAGTAACAAAGTTAATCTACATAGTTATAAAACAAGCAGGCGGCAAAGTTGTGAACAAGTTATTAAAAAATTTTTTAAAAACGCCTTGGCTTGTATGTTTGTTAAACACTCTATTTTCTTCGATCAGGTTTTCAGCTCAACCCCCAGCTTCATGACATCATCGCGATGCGATACGCCAACGAGCACTTGTATTTGGATTTCGACAGCTACATCTGCTGTTTAGTGCGACTCGAGGGAATGTTCCGTAAGTGTGCTTTCAAGCTGGTTCATTATTTTGATAGTGTCCTATAATGAACTCTAACATGGAAAGATAAAATGTAACATCTGTGTAAAAAAAAAAAAAAAAAAAAAAATGTTTGCTTTATCTTTAACGTAATAAATAGACATCTTTGTTTTCTGCTTTAATAAGAATAAAGCTTAGTATTTTTTTAAAGGAAAATTATATTGGACGTATATCAAGATCAGCTGACGAGCTTAAATAATGTTAAGCTTTCAGTGGTATCATGCCATGTATAAATATAGTAGCATATAAAATACCTTTTCATAGTCAAAGTGATACTCATAATATCAATTTATAAAAATAAACAAATAGAACAAAAGATGCAATTACAACATTAAACATTAAAACAAGTCTGAGTCTTCATGAGTATCAGTACAAATATCAGGTTATCATTTTCCTTAAGAGATCCCAAAGTGTAAATGTGTGTTGTTGTTTTTTTGTGTTTTTTTTTAATAGGGGCTTTCAAAGCCTTCGACAAGGATGGAGACGGCCTCATCAAGCTCAATGTCCTAGAGGTAAAAGTCAACACAATTGCGATACAAATGTCATCTTTTAAATTAAAGTGCTGCACACACCAGTTAAACCACTTCTTTTTTAAATTATAATAATATATTTTTTTCCCTGCAGTGGCTTCAACTGACCATGTACGCGTAGAGATCAGAACAATCTCGCAACACTACAGTGGAATAAACACTAATGATGTGAATACGGCTTTTCCCTTACAGTAAATCCAGGAAAAACTACTTATTAACTGACTTATTATAAAAAATAAATTTGATACGATTTTGATGTATTTACTCCTGTTTACTCCTGTGAAACTTTCTAAATATACTGTGGTGCTTCAATTTACTACACACTCTATGCAGGTATGGTTTTCTTTCTTTCTCCTCTTTAAAAAATAATTTTTTTTACATTCGATACCTGAGGGAAATATTGAAAATGCAGATTATTTCATTAATGAAAATTTGACTGTTTGTTAGATTTATTTTGAACAAGACAAGAAAAACAACAGCATATACAGGAAATAAATGTAAAAAATACAGAAAATAACTAAACATATTTCCATAACCATACAGTACAGTATTTTATTCCCAAAAATAAGTAGGAAGATCTCGCATGACGATCATCATCTTACAAATAAAGAGCTAATAAGAAATACAACACTTATGAGGGTGAGTCAAATATTATCTGCACTCGGGTTATATTAAAGCTTCTGCTGGTCTTATCGGCGCTTTTCGTTCAAGGCTACCGTCTCCCCGGTCACTGATGTGCAGGTGTGAACGTGTTACATCAGTTCATTTGTAACTGCGGTGCGAGCCAAAATGGATGCCCCAGTTGTAATCTGGCTGTAGCTGGGACCAAAACAAGTCAAATAAAGCGCTTAAACGGAAGTGTTTAGATATCTGCAAACACAAAATGTCTAAGGAAGGTGAAAGTTTCTTAAAGAGAATCATTACTGGTGACGAGACACAGATTAATCACCACGAGCCTGAGAGTAAACGGCAGTCTGGAACGATAATGTCCTCAATCGCCGACCGAGAAAAAGTCAACCATCAGCAGGAAAATTCATCAACGCTTACAGTTTTCAGGGATTCTCAAAGGGCCAGAAGTATTGGAACAATCAGGGAAAAGGATTCAACAGTGCTCGTTACAGTGAGACGCTTATTGAAGAGCTGAAGACTAAACTTCTGATATCCGAGGGCGTCGCAAGGAGCTGATGTCGAAAATTATGTTTTAAAAAAAAAAATTCATTTATCATTAAATAAAGTATATTCTACAGCCAGAGTGCGGCTAATTTTTGACTCACCCTTGTAGTTCTGACCGAGTACTCTGATTGGACTAGAGACATTCCATGAGTAGTGATATAGACCATAACAGCACTGGGATGTTCAGATACTGTATATACATATTAACAATTGCAACTTTTTTCAAAAGACACCACTTGATGTTCGGAACAAAGGAATTCTACACCTTAAAACAGAATAAGTGGTCTTAGGCGATTTACAGGACTGTCCACCACCTCCATGGTGTATTCTCCTCACCTTTTGGCAATAAGAAATTAAAAGACTGTTAGAACAATAGTTCTGCCGGTTACAGAAGGTTACATGTAGTCAGAGCCAAATAACTGATTAAATAAAGAAATAAATAATCTGTTGACAATAAAAGATGTTTGTCATACTGTATATAAAAGCAAGATCACACTCAAGATCGTGCTGTTGTACCGAATATCTGCACAGCTGAGATATCTTCAGTACCCATGTCTATGACCGCATCACGGCTGTGCTGATATTCAGTTCAATGGCGCTCTCTCCTGTGTGATATTGCTGATGTATACCTCTAATAAAGGATTTGTTGATCTGACTTTCATTTCATATTTGCTTTTTTTTTTGGGCAACACTTTTAAACAACACATTATTTAACAAAGAAAGATGAAAAATAATCTCTGATCAAAACATTAACCTTTGAGCCTTAACATTGACCTACAAAGAAGTTCTTCTTGTCCTGCACTACATCGTTTTATCCTCCATTATGAATCCATTAATTCCCCAGGCTAAATAAGTAAGCAGAAAATGTATTAGTTTATCAGTGAGATTTGTTATTATTATTATTGCATTTAAATTTCTATTTTTATTCGTCATATACACAACCATACACAGTATGATATGCAGTGAAATGTTTACACGACTGTTAAAAAGGAAAATAAGAGAGGAAAAGAATGTAAAATATTAAGATCTACAATATGTAGTGTTACAATAAAGTAAAATATAAATATTATTATTTTTTTTTTAAATAGCATTTCTGCTTTGAGAAACTTAGTTCCTCCAACGGATATACGAACATGCAAACTCCATGCACACAGAGACGGGAATCGAACACGGACCCTTGAGGTGCAAGGTGACAGTGCTAACCACTACACCACCGTGCCGCCCTATCAGGAAATCAGCTTCTCTGAATTCAGTAAGTGATGTTGTAACAGCATGGCTGCTCAGTGGATGGCAAACAAAGTCAGTGTAACTTTTAAAGGTGTAATAATTGGTTTGTTTTCTAATTAATCATATCAATATTCTTAAAAATTACAAAGATGAAAAAAACTCCAGTGGTTTAAGATCAGGAGAACTAAAAGCGGCTCTAAAAGCGAATGTGCTTGTGTACGCTCTCATAAATCATTAAAAGCTACAGATTTTGTGAGTTTATAGCATTATAGTGCATTTGATGTCACGTGATAAAAAAACAAGACCACTTATTTCCTGCAACTTTCATTCACTAAAGAAATCAAGAGTTTAATTTATTTACAACAAAGAAAATGCACTTTTCACAACTTAAAAAGTAAATAAACTATTGCATGGTATAGAATTACATTGATAATATCATTTAGTAACAAAGAAAAGGTTAAATAAATAAAATTCTCTCTTTTTCAAAAAAAAAGAGACGGTCATGTCCTACTGCGACTGGACAGAGTCTATAATCATGGTTTAAACCTTGAGAGAACGCAAACACACAAAAACACATGATGTCAACAGGAGGGTAAAAAAAAGAAAGAAAAATTCATCATGTAGCATATTTTCATGTAGCTACAATGTACTTTGATTATAGACTTTATTATCAATTAAAAGTAAAGTTTTTTTTTTTTTTTTGCTCAAATTTTACACAGTGCATCGATCCATGAAATGGCGGTGTTTGTACAGCAGTGACACTGGCGTGACGTCGGGTGTGTGTGTGTGTTACAGCTATGTTGATACTTGGCACTTATCGAACTTTATAGCAGCAGTCATTGTGGCTGCAAGACAAAATTGATGCACTTGTTCAAATACTGTATGTTATTGTTTCCATAGCAACAGGGATGTTACATATATATGTATACATAAACACTTCCATACAGCATATACACATCTATCTCTCGCTATACAATTTGTTTCTCCTTTATATATGTATAATCGGTGCCGTAAAGTTTTCTGTAAAGATTCTGACAGGTTTTTTATCCGTGGTACAGTTAGAGAGAGGGGGGGGGGGGGGGGGAGGGAGATGCTGATAGGCATTAATATGAATTAGGAAAACAGGAAATTAACTAAATTGCTTCATAACTCTCACAACTCCAGCTTTGATTTTCTTCTCTCCCTCAAACAGCACAGCACCAAATCACTATTCTTTATTTATTAGCTTATTGGTGGACTGTATTTGATGCACACACACACACCACCGTGTCAGTGCTTCACAGAGAATAAACCCCACCCATATAACATCTCTGCAAAAAAGAACAGAGTCAAAAAATATGTATATCTTACCTCAAAAAAAATCTTACCTCAATTTCTTGCCATTTAAAAAAAAAAAAAGATTAATGTGGAACAAATGTTTTACTATGACAGGCTGCAAAGTGCCTAAAGATACACTTTTAAAAATAGCTTGTTTACATAACAGCCTCAGCAGCGACCTCATTTCCCCTCTCGTCTGTTCCAACCACTCAGCATCAGCAGTACAGTGTAACTAATCACCGGCCTGATCATCTGTTCATCATCTGCACCTGTTTCTCACTGGGTCAAACCTCACGTTTTTATTCTTGAACGATTTATAGGTCACTTTGTGACTTAACAAACAAAAAAACATTCCTCTGGAACGGCTCAGGAACAGCGACACCGGACTGCAAATAAATGAAGAGACAGAATTCCTTCAGGAAGCCTGGAGAACTAATCCTCAAGATTCCTTTAAACATACAGGAAGGTCTGGAAACAGAATCTAAAGAAATGCAGGGGGCTCAAGACTTTTGCACGGCAGCAAAAACAGCCGTTAATGTTCCTCAGATCTTCAGAAACGTCCTCGAGCTCATTCGATCAGTCATCCTACCTTTTTTTTTTTTGTCTTTCTTACAATACAGCAGCATTACTTGCAGTCACTCCAAGCCACACACACACACACACACACACACACACACACACACACACACACACACACACACACGATCAGGTGATGGTTAGAGTCTAGGTCTCAGTTTTTGGTGAGATCAGTGTTTAAATCAGCGCGTCACTGATTGCTACGAACGCCCGTCAAAAAAGAGGAACGTTCTAGCGCCGCGTCCGGATGCTGCCTCGCCGAACCCGCAGCTCTCCGCAGCGTCTGAGCAGAAGAACCGGGAGATTCCGCCTCGGGCGTTTGGTCAGGTCTGGAACCTGCGCACAGTGTGAGGAGCACAGGGTTTCAGAAGAGCTTTGAAATTTGGAAATGTTTTCCTTTGATTTCGGATATTTAAGATGACAAAAGCTCACTTGCACTGACGTCACATCTTTACACGCAGTTTTTGATACGGCTTCATACCGCTTCAGGGTCACGTTTTGGTCATGTTTTTTGTTTGAATGATTTCGCTAATGTAGTGCGCTTACTTTTTATTCTCTGCAGGATGTCTATACGCTTGCTTCTGAGGGACGACATCTCCGCAGTTACCTTACAAAAAACACACATTTGGAACTTTTGAAAAAAAACATTTAAAACTCAAAGACACACATTAACATTATACTCTACGACTATATCTGCTGACTAGACCGAACTGGCTAGAGACGGAGATCATCAGGGATCGTTGTAATGTATGATATCATAAATTTAGCAAATAATTTTCTTTCATCACAAAGAACGCTGTAGTGCTTGTCGAAGTGTAACTAGTTTAAAGCGCCACCTGTATAATTATAGAGGAACTGCGACATTTTACCTCCTCAAATGCAAACATACTGTATACAGCGGTACCTCAACATACGTTCCGGAGGCGAGTTCTTACAGTGAAAGTTCTTATTGTGAAACACATCGTCCCATAGGAAATAATGTAAATCCAGATAATCCGCTCCAGCCGCCCAAAAATATTACCAATATTACCAATTTCCATCTCTATAATCAGGTTTTTTTGCATATGAAAACAATCAAAACAATTAGAAAAGTCGTGTAAATGAAGTAAAATATGCAATAAATAGACATTAAACCTCAATTAAGCTTAATTTATGATTCCTCTCGGTACCGGCTACTGTAAAAACCGAACTGAAAGCGGCTCCGTTTTCCTTCTTGCTACCGTCCTCGCTAACATCTTCACTAAACGTCTTCACTAAATCTTGCACAAAATGCAAAAAATCAAAATAAAACCCACAATAAATATGTAAACTCGCATCACTTGGGTTTCCACTGACGCAAACAAGTTTTGGACGGCTCCCGGATGTACGTGCTCGCTTGGTACGGTTTGCCAAAAATGTTTGTACGTCGATGCACAGTTCTTGCAAGGTCGAAAAAATTCAAAAGGGAGGGCGTTCACATGCCGAGGTTCCGCTGTACATGTTACAAATTCATTGAAGTGTCGCTTTTGGAGTGAGTGCGGCGATACATCACTAAATAAATCTTTCTCCCATCTCTAACGAACACATGCTTAAAAAATATCGTGCAGAAACACTTTACTGTTGCACACCTGCTGTTTGACCACCTGTAGGCGCTGAACTTCCAGGAAGGCAGTTTGTAGGGTGGCTTGAGCCTGGAGCAGTCGACTTTCCACATCCTCTAGAGAGCTGCACAACTCGTCTTCTCTCAGAGACATGACTAAGAGTTCATTAACCTGGTCTAGACACACACACACAGTTAACTTTAACTGTTCAGATCTTATTCAAACAACCAGTCAAAGATCGCACTAGTGCTGTGCGTAAGTATGCGCACCCCGCACGACATTTTTCCCACGTTTTTTTTGTGTTACATCCTGGAACTGTGATTGCATGGTGTGTTCACTACTGTAATGCTTAACAACACGTTCTTACCAACCAAATATGCTTTTCCCGTCCCTAAACACCAAAAGAAAAAAGGTTAAAAAAAAATAAAATAAAATAAAAAGCTTAAACAGATGTCACATGACCAGTTTAATGGTGTGGACCTGTGTGTCATGTGACATCAATACTGGTCAACTGAACAAGAAGTTCATTAGTGAACACGTCTAAAAAAGAAAATAGAAAAAGAAAAAAAAAGAAAAACTTGAGTACTAACAGGGGTAAAGAGGGGATCAGTCTGAGAGGCAAACAAGTGACCGAGGTTAATGCGCAACACCATGCAACCGCCACCATGCTTCACTTTTCTCTCAGGATTTGCGATTTCGCAGATTTCACACCGATCCACCACTCTTTCGTTAAAGATTGATTCCGACTACATAAGTACACAATAAATATTAAGAATATTCATAAAAACTTCAGTTTTTCATGATGACGATGAGTGCCCACTTACTTTTTGGAGGATTTTTCCTCTGTGTATCAGCGTTTGAAAGGTCCTGTAAAAGAATCAGAACTACAGTTAAACCTCTGAGATCATCGTTTCCTTAGGAGTCCATCGTTTATATATAACGCGTGTTCGTGTTTTATTCAACCTGTTTATTTTGTGTCACAGGAATGCACTGGATTTCATCCTGGTCAGATTTTTCCTGCGTTGGATTTGTGCAATAATCATCAGGCTTCTCCGTCTTCACACAAACTACCGGTGTTAAGTCTTCTCGTCTTCCTAAAGCTCTGATTTCCGGCGTATTATCAACGTTAAGGTCGCCGTGTTCAGGACGACCTGTAACGAACTCGGACATTCCTTCGTCTTCTCTTTTTATCTGCTCGACCGGCCATGAAGTGTGACCGGCGGTTGACGACGCAGGGTCTTGTGTCTCATTAGGATAGGTCTCAGCCGGGGGGAATCTACAGGCGTCTTCGTTCGGGCGGAATGGAGTTTCGGCGTCGCACTCGACGGACGCCCATTGGAAGCCTTCGTCCAACTCGAAGTGCGGGAGGTCTTCAGGCGCCAGGTCTTGAGGATCAGGAGGTAACGGAGACACGAGCTCAATCCCGAACCTTCAAAAAGGGACGCCATGGTTAACAACAAGCTGAGAAGTGAAACGGTTTATAAAAACGTCTTCTCCACTCACCTGGGCATGCCTTTCCCCTTCTGCAGTTTCCTGTGCGTGGCCTCCTGATAGATCTCCTTCCAGTTGACGCGCCACTCCGAGCTCTTGGAGCTGATGAGCTTCTGCAGCGCCGGCTTCAGCACCCGCGACTCGCCGGCCTGGCCCGGCTTCTGGGACGTCCGGATCCCTCGGGCCACCTTCAGGTTGGGTTTGTTGGCTTCCATTTTGCTGACCGAGCGACTCAACAGGGCCGGGAGGACGTTCCTGGTCTGGCCGAGATCCGGGTTCTCCTGCGGCTCAGCACCGGACGCTGGAAGGCTGTTCGCCTGGTTGGACGGTGATGAGTTTCTTTTCGTCTTAAAGGATTCCGTTTGACATTTTTTACTTTTTGTGGGCAACCTGACCGGATGCATTTTAGGGAAAAGCGGAACGTCTGAAAGTGGCGTTTCTTGGACACGTTCATTCGTTTTTAAACCGTCACCGGTCACGGATCTGAACTCAGGAGGATCTTCTGACAATCTGACAGGCAGATGCTTCTCGTCCAGAGACTTACGGATATCCGTTAGCATTGCGGACAGCTGATCCACATGACCAGATGCACCAGCTTCAGACGTACGCTGGTTCACGCGCTCGCTCTCGACTTTTTCGCCACAGTCCGATGGAATCGAGGATCGAACGTCTCTTAAACATTGCTTCTTCGCTGATGAAGGCTCGGATATCGGCGCGTCTCGTGATCTCCTCTGATCCGGTGCGACGTTCTCCCGCTTTCTGGGTGTCCCCCGGGATCCGTCTGCGTTTTCCCAGGAATAAAAGGTGTCCTGATCACGCGTGTAGTCCACATCTTCCGTCATGGACCACATCGCGGACTTCATGGACGGCTGCCATGGGCAACCGTTCCAGCTTTCGTATCGAGCTCGTTCGTCTCTTACAGACACGAAATCGGGTTCTGCGTTCATCGTTCTTTGTACGTTTTCATTATTAAGTGGGCACGCGGCAGTTTTACCGTCGTTCCATCTCCACGTGGCGGCGTGCGATTTGTGTGGGACGAAACCCGCAGGCGGTGTCCTCCAGCCTTTATGCTTCATCTGTGATTTCTGATTAAATGCATCATGATGCATCGCTGCCATTTTTTCTCTAAACCTTTTCTGCTTCTCTTTTTTCTTCTGCTGTCTGAGAGTGAAGAGAGAAAAGACTTCAAAGATCTGGCTCGGATGATTAATAAGCGGACCCGGGAACCTCACCAGGGACTCCCACGGCCTACTTACTTGAACATGAAGCGCTGATGATCTCTCTGAGCGGACAGAGCGTTCAGCTCTCCGTCATCGTAATCCACCGCGAAGCCGCTCTGCGTGCGCTGCATCAGGGCCAACAGCTCGCTCTTGTGCTCTTCGGCTTCGATGTGCATCCTGAACTGCTCCAAGCCCAGCACGGACACGTTGCACGCCCAGCACTTGTGCACCTGCACCCTGAGAGGACGACAATATTCAGACGCATTTGAACAGCGAGTCGCCACCACAAGTTAGCAGAAGAATAAAAGTTTGAGCAGGTGTGGCGAACCCACCCGCCTTTAAGTCTCTCGATCGCCTCATGGTGTTGCCGGCTATGCATGTGCTTATCCAGGTTCTAGTCGGAAAAAGGAGAGAAATAAGAATGTTTAGGTTCACACGTCCGTGCTCAGGTGGACACTCAGTTCAATTAAACCTGACACTTTATTCCACAGCAATACATATAATGCACCAAAAAAAAAAGTCCAATCTCAGTCATGTTTTAGATCATCTACAGTATATCGGACCAGAATCGTCTCTATCTGACGTCCACGCTGAAACACAACGCCATTCTGGAAGCGACACAAACCCTACCAGGACTCTCCTGAGAGGAGAATTGCAGGGTAACGGGTGACGTTGCAGGTGTTGAGAAGAATTGCGTCATATCGTGTGGTGTTACCTGGTATTGAATGGTATCGAGCGGTATCGAGTCGTATTAAATTTTTTTTTATTTGTATAGCGTTTTTAACAATTGTCGCAAAGCAGCTTTACACAATCAAAAGAATTATTTAAGTTTGTATGGAATGTGAATGTATATGAATCAGAATGATCAGATTGTCCCTGGTGAGGAAGCCGAGGACGACAGTGGCAAGGAAAAACTCCCTGAGATGGTAATAGGAAGAAACCTTGAGAGGAACCGGACTCAACAGGGAACCC